>JAJSRW010001289.1:40000-42350 GCA_022414725.1 Microglena sp. YARC | reverse complement strand
ATGTTGTCTATCCAGAACTTCACCCACATCCACCAGCACCCCACTCATAGCAACATGGCATGCATCTCTATTCCATGCCATTCCATCGACCATCGCTGCGCACATGTCCACGCTGCTTCCATGCGCATCCATACACCGCACATCCACTCGCCACCCAATCTTACAGCCCACGCACCGCATACCATGCCGATCCATAGCCTCCATCGGCCATTGTGCGCATCCACGCCATACCATACACCTACCGCACCACCGTCCATACACGCCGCACAGCCATGCCAGTCCGACACCATCAACTGCCAATCCAACCACGCATCCATCCATATATCACCCACATCGCATTTCATCATCCACTTGGCATGCATTTCTCATCACGCATCCTATACCTCACCCACCCACGCCCATCCACGCACGCCATCCATCACCCCAGTCCATCCATACAGCCCATCCATACAACGCCACCATCCTTACATCCACCGCATTCCATTTCAACCACCCATGCCATACATACAGCCCACTCATTAGCCATCCGCAGCCATCATACCATTCCATAGCACGCTCATGTGTCATCACCCCTACGCCATGCCATATATACACCACGCCGGGCCGGGGGCCACCCATCATGCCATCAAATCCATCACCCACCGACTCCACCTCCACGCCATCCATCCATCCATCCATCGCATGCACCCACCCACCCCCTACATCCATACACCCATCCCTACACACCACCCACCCACCCATAACATACAGACCCCACTCCACCACCCATCCATGCCATGCATCCATCCAGTCCATTTCATGCCATTCGCCATGCATCCACCCATCATGACACCCACCCACCCACACGCATTCCATACACCGTCACCCATCCACAGTCATCCACCCATCCACCACACCATATCCATCCATATATCCAGCCATCCATAAAGCGCATCACGTCATCCATCCGACTCACCCATTCAACATACACGCCCCCACCCACCCATCCGTCCACCCATCCAGCCACGCCATCGCATGCAGCCATCCCATCCGACGCACCCATCCATCCCACCCACCGATCCATCGCATCGCCCATCATCCACATAGTCACCACCATCGCCACATCTCCCTCATCCTCCACACACCCAGCTCCATCCTATCCCAATCGCATCCACACCATCCATCCATGCCATCCATACCATTTCCATGACCTGCCATCCATCCATCCGATCCATCTACCATCCATTTCATCCCCAGACCACAAGGGTGCGATTTGTGGTGTGGCCACCGATCCATCCATCGACCCTCCATCCACACATCTTCTTCCCACCCCACCCATCCCCTCATCAATTCCACCACGGCAACCCATCCAGCGACCATCCATCCAGCAGCCACCTCCCACCACCCATTCCATGCCCCATCATCCACGCGCACCACGCCAGCTAGTTGCCACGTCCATCCATTTCCATCCACCGCACTCCTCCCACCTCACCCACCCTCCACCGCATCCATCCACCACCCACCTCACCGCATCATTCACGCCACTTACCCATCCACCCACCCTACGCCGTCCACTGACATCCCATCCACCACGCCTCCCACCCACCCACCCACCCATCCATCCATGCCATGCCTCCATCCATCATCGCATCACCACACTTACCATTCACCCAACTCTGCCAACGGCCACGCGCATCTATCCACCCAGCCCCTTCCACCACCCATCATCCATCCACGCCACTTACGCGCATCACGCCATCCATGGCCACGCCACCGCTCCGACGCATCCATCCACCCACCAATCATCCCCCACCCTCTCCATTCCACCCATCCATGCATCTATCCATCCTATCCATCATCTCCATCCATTCATTCATAACATATATCATCATCCATCCAAATCCTGCCAATCATCATCCATTAGACCGTCCATCCATCAATCCATCAATCGCCATCCATGCGCAGTACAATCCATCCTATTCCATCATCCATACCATGCCATCCTCCATCCATTGTCCATCCATGCCTCCATCCATCGCCATCCATCCATGCCTGACCATTCCTTCCATCCATGCCATTCCATGACCATCACATGCCATCCTCCCTCCATTCCATGCCAATGCGCATCGCATCGGGCATCCATCCATCCATATATCCATCCATCATCCCATCATCCATCCATCATTCATGATTCCATCCATCCATCCATCGCAGTCCATCCACTGCGACCTCCATCTAATCAATTCATCCATCCAACCATCCAGTCTCATGACCATCCATCCATCCATCCATACATCCATCAATCCATCGCATCCATCGCATCATCCATTCATCATGCCATTCCATCCATACATCCTCCATGCCATGCCAT
>JAJSRW010001289.1:0-35000 GCA_022414725.1 Microglena sp. YARC | reverse complement strand
TCCATCCACCCACTAGTCTCATCTTGTAGGCCCTAGGCACCGTTAAAAACACTCTCCTGGTGGTGTCCAATGTGATCTTTCTAGGAGAGCTGGTCCCTAACATCCAGCCACCCTTCCTCCCATCCACCCATCCACCCATCCATTCACCCAACCATCTATCCACACTTCCACCCACCCACCCACCCACCCATCCATCCATCCATCCATCCATCCATCCATCCATCCACCCACCCACCCATCCATACACACACCCATCCATACACCCACCCACCCACCCATACATACACCCACCCACCCACCCATCCATCCATCCATCCATCCATCCATCCATCCATCCATCCATCCATTCACCCATCCATCCATACATCCACCCACCCACCCATCCATACACCCACCCATCCACCCATCCACCCATCCACCCATCCACCCATCCACCCACCCATCCATCCATATATCCACCCATCCATCCATCCACCCATCCACCCACCCATCCATCCACACACCCACCCACCCACCCATCCACCCACCCATCCACCCACCCATCCATCCACCCATCCATCCATCCACCCATCCATACACCCACCCATCCATCCATCCACCCATCCATCCATCCACCCATCCATCCACCCACCCATCCATATATACACCCACCCATCCATCCACCCACCCATCCATCCATCCTTCCACCCATCCATCCACCCACCCACCCATCCACCCACCCATCCATCCATCCACCCATCCATCCACCCACCCACCCATTCATACATACACCCACCCACCCATCCATACACCCATCCATTCGCCCCGTCTTGTAGGTCCTAAGCACCGTTAAGAACACTCTCCTGGAAGTGTTCAGTGTAATCTTCCTAGGAGAGCTGGTCACTAAAATCTATCCACCCACCCACCCATACACCCTCCTACCCACCAATACATCCACCTACCCACCCACCTACCCACCCACTCACCCAAACATCCACCCACCTACCCATCCACCCACCGATCCACTTGCCTCGTCTCATCTTTTAGGTCCTGGGCAACGTTAAAAACACTCTCCTGGTGGTGTCCAGTGTAATCTTCCTATCCCATCCTAACCCCACCTACCCCAGCACCCACCCCCCACCCCACTCTATACTAACCCCACCTTCCCCAGCACCTACCTCCCACCCCACTCCATACTAACCCCACCTACCCCGTCAGGTTCTAGGCACTCTCAATAACACTCTCCTGGTGGTGTCCAGTGTAATCTTCCTATCCCATCCTAACCCCACCTACCCCAGCACCTACCCCCCACCCCACTCCATACGAACCCCACCTACCCCAGCACCCACCCCCCACCCCACTCCATACTAACCTCACCTACCCCAGCACCCACCCCCCACCCCACTCCATCCTAACCCCACCTACCCCCGGCACCCACCCCCCACCCCACTCCATAATAACCTCACCTACCCCCGCACCCACACCCCCACCCCACTCCATACCAACCTCACCTACCCAGCCCCACCCCCCACCCCACTCCATACTAACCCCATCTACCCCACCTACCCCAGCTCCCACCCCCCACCCCACTCCATACTAACCCCACCTACCCCACAACCCCGTCAGGTCCTAGGCGTCGTTAAAAACACTCTCCTGGTAGTGTTCAGCGTGATCTTCCTAGGAGAGCTGGTCCCTAACATCCATCCACCCACCCACCCACACTTCCACCCATCCATGTATCCACCCACCCATGTATCCACCCACCAACCCACCCACCCACCCACCCACACTTCCACCCATCCATGTATCTACCCACCCATGTATCCACCCACCCATGTATCCACCCACCCATGTATCCACCCACCCATGTATCCACCCACCCACCCACCCACCCACCCACACTTCCACCCATCCATGTATCCACCCACCCATGTATCCACCCACCCACCCACCCACCCACCCACCCACACTTCCACCCATCCATGTATCCACCCACCCATGTATCCACCCATCCACCCACCCACCCACCCACCCACACTTCCACCCATCCATGTATCCACCCACCCATGTATCCACTCATCCATCCACCCATCCACTCGCCCCGTCTTGCAGGTTCTAGGCACTGTTAAGAACACCCTCCTGGTGGTGTTCAGTGTAATCTTCCTAGGAGAGCTGGTCACAAAAATCCAAGCTCTAGGCTATGTGATCAGCCTTATTGGATTCTCCTGGTACCAGAAAATCAAAATGACCCAGATTGCGGCATCTCCCAAATCTGCTGGCTGTCAGCCAGTAGTAACAGTTATAGCAAAAAGTGACGGACAGCAGCATCCTTGAAGATTAGATTGGCCTGGATAGCTTTAGATGGCGTAATGTCTACGTGAAGGGATGTTCCCGTGGTTGCGTGTTCTCTTAATACCAGAGAATCAAAATGAACCAGATTGGGGCATCTCCCATAACTGCTGGGCATCAGCCAGTGGCGACAGTTATAGCAAAAAGTGATAGACAGCAGCATCCTTGAAGATTGGTTCTTGGTTAGGCCTGGATAGTTTAGATGGCGTAATGTCTACGTGAAGGGATTTTCCCGTGGTTGCATGTTCTCCTGGTACCAGAATTTCAAAATTACCCAGATTGCGGCATCTCCCAAATCTGCTGGGCATCAGCCAGTTGCGAGTTATAGCAAAAAGTTATAGACAGCAGCACCCTTGAAGATTGGGTCTTGGTTCAGCCTGGATAGCTTTAGGTGGCGTAACGTCTGCGTTAATGGATGTTCCCGTGCTTGCATGTTCTCCTAGTACCAGAGAATCAAAATGACCCAGGTTGCGTCATCTCCCATATCTGCTGGCTATCAGCCAGTAGTAAAAGTTATTGCAAAAAGCGATGGACAGCAGCATCCTTGAAGATGGTTGCGGCCTGGGTAGCTTTTGGTGGCGGTATGTCTACGTTCCCGTGGTTGCATGTTCTCCTAGTACCAGAGAATCAAAATGAACCAGATTGCGGCATCTCTCAAATCTGCTGGGTATCAGCCAGTGGCGACAGTTATTGAAAAAAGCGAAGGACAGCAGCATCCGTGAAGATTGGTTCAGCCTGGATAGCTTTAAGTGGCGTAAAGTCTGCTTTAATGGATGTTGAGGTACCATGCATGTGGAGGGCTTGGTATTACCATGCATGTTGACGTGCCATGCATGTAGAGGGCTTGACCTTACCATGCCTTAAGAGGTACAATGCATGTTCAGGACTTGACCTTACCATGCCTGTAGAGGTACCATGCATGCCCAGGGCTTGACATTACCACGCCTGTTGAGGTACAATGCAGGTTGAGGGCTTGACCTAATGAGGGTTATATCTTTAGCAGGATATACCTTTTTAGGGATCGGCCTTTTGACTTTTTTTAGGGCTACAACTTTTGAGGGTTTGGCCTATTGAGGGTTCATCGTTTTTAGGGTTTTACCTTGTATGTATGTATGGTATAGTCCAGGGGTAGGCCAAATAAGCTAAAGGGACTTGCCCAAACGTGTAGGAAGGGAGTAAAAAAGAAAAAAAACTGATGAACTGAACCCCAAACAATCGTTTTACTTTTTAATGAGCTCGTGCTGCAGTGATCATTTAGACATTTACCTTTTTAATGATTTAGTACGATGCATGTTTGGCTGATTTGAAAATCACGGAACAAAGCCATGAGTCATGGCCATGATACCACGACTGAATGTCATGGAGATGATGAATGAAGATGATGGTGATGAATTCGTTTTCCCTGGCATTGTTTTTTATTGCCGAAGACGGCTACCAGCCAAATTCCTGGCCGGAGCCATGTAACCAAGTTCAAGTGCATCTCCAATGCTGCCTACAGGTAGTGATAACGCCTGGTGGGGCGTGGTGTTAAGGGAGCCCGTCGTACGCGGGTGGGGAGTGGTCTCCTACCTCAACTAGACAAGCTCCCATCGCGGTTGACAACGACCTGCAACGCCCAAGAGCGACCAAAGGGGGAGTCGAACCCCCGACTCATCATCCTCAAGCGATCTGGTCTACCACGAGACCATTAAATATCTTTGAAAGGGGCTAATTCTGCCTACATTTAGTATGAATGATTACCTCATTTGATTGCTAGGTCCAGCGGCTAGCTTTATTATTTATTATATTATAACGTTCACAACGTTCCATTTTCTTGTGATATCGTAGCAGCAGCTTACGTCGGTAAAACGATCGTTTGGGGGTTCAGTTCATCCATGCTTTTTCTTGTAAAGCCCTTACTATGACGGTTGGGCAAGTCCCTTTAGCCAATTTGGCCTATTCCTGGACTGTAACATACATACATACATACAGCAGCAGCTTATCACGTACCAAGAAGAAGTACTGTTACATGGTTATAATCATTTTAAATTGTCTAGCCGACTGTAGAAAACTGTAGTGTTACATGGTTTTGCAGACAGCAATTTTGCTGCTCGCCGTCTTTGGTAGTAAAAGCAGGTAAAGGCACTTTTATTCAAACGGCATCCGTTCATTCGAAAGATCGTTCTTCAAATAAACCGAAGCACATCGTGCTATGTGTACATTAAAAAAAAACTTCAGTGCATGCAACAAGCTCGTTTCTAGCAAACTCTTTGCTTCTCACCTTCTGACCGACTGCAGATAATCATGGTCGTGGGTTGTTTGTTTGATTGCATGGTCTACCAGTTTCCAGGCTGCTCAGGAAGCAGGGGCATGTGGGGTAGTGCTCACCGTCTGTGGTCTCGAGTAATTACTGAGTGGATTAACTGAGAGGTAACTTTTTAACTAGGTGTATGCTGGTGGAGAAAATGCCTTTGTATGAAGGTGGTGATGTTAAAAAACGCCGTTTTTTTGCTTGTGCACGGGGGAATCTGCGAGGCACATGCACACTCACACACTCTTAGACTAAAGGGATTTGAAAACCCCTGCGTGTAAGTATGCATCAACCTTCTTCTTCTTACACTACGTAAATTTGTGATCATGAATGAGGCGCAGTATTGTTTTTGATACCAGGTTACTGCCCATGTTTACTCCACCACCTAACCCTTAAACCTCCACGCCATTCGGACTGAATCATCGGTGTCGCTGGTTCGCCTCGGAAGACCCACCTCCTGGGGTGAAATATCTTTGACAACTAAAACAATGTCACATAGGAAGACTTGGAATTGGTAGACGGTGAAAAGCCCATAGTTGAAAAGGCTGACAAACCATGTACCCCTCTAACTCCAGCACGTCAGTGTTATGGAAGCTGTAGCTGAAGTGACAAGCCCACATGAACTGATGGATTCGAACCCTGGACGCTGAAGGAATCTGGTTGATTCGAACCCTGGACCCTGTAGGTCCACCACTCCATCAATCCTTATATAAGTACACTGTTATGGCTAATATATCAGTGCTTACGCTATGGTGTCCTTAACTTCACGTCCTGTGAGTAACGGTATTACACGGATGTAACAATTTCAATTTCAATATCAGTGCTAGTAATTCAGTGTAATCAGTGCTTCAGTAGGATACGTTGTTAGTCCCGTTGCTTTTTTGCACATGTGGCTGGACCAGACCTGGATCCTGGCCCTGGACATGTCTTAAAATGCCAACACCAGTGCACCATGAAAAAAAAAAAAAAAATATATATATATATATATATATATATATTTGAGTCCAACTGTAAAGCCTGGTCGGGATACCCCCTCCCTGGGTAGATACCCCCCTGGACCATAAAAAACAAAACCCACTATGAGCAATCATACAGCCTCCCTCCACACAGTGTGTCAGTGCGGGTCAACCACCGAACAGCTTATGCAGCTTGACCCCTATAATCGTGACAACCACCAGCGCCACAATGAGAAAAAAGATCATACAGCCTCCCCCCACACAGTGCGTGTCAACCACCAAACAGCTTAAGCAACTTGAACCCTATTATCGTGACCATCACCAGCGTCACAATGAGGACAAAGATCATGCAGCCACCCTTCCAATGCGAAGTGTCTTTGATCATGTTCTTTACGCGCTTTGTTGCCGCCCGCATTCGGTGATTCGTTACATCCACATCCTCATCCAAGTCATCCAGAAGCCGCGTCTGTAAATCAACTTCTTCACCAATGGCGAGGGCTATGTGCTGTGAGAGGGCAGAAAGGGGGAATGGACAGACGGACACTCATTCAGTAATTGTCCGAGGGGGAGTAGGTACACGTTTCTACCAATGACAAGGGTTATGAGCTGTGCACATTGTAGGGCAGGGGAATGGGTGGGCAGACAGACAATCATTCAATGTCAATATTATACTGGTCCCCCAACTCCCACCCACCCTCCCTGTTCTCCTCCCATCTCACCTACCTGCTTGTCATTTTATTCTAGGCTCTCCCCCTTCCCCCCCCACCCCTCTCCCTCCCTCCCCCCTCCCCTCCCCCCCTTCACTCCCCCTCCCTCCTCCTCTCCCTATATCCCACCTTCGTGCTGGTCACTGCCTTTCCAATATGCAACAGGCCCTGAGAATCTAGCTCCCCCCCCCCCCCCCCCCCCCCCCCCCCCCCTATCCCACCTTCGTGCTGGTCACTGCCTTTGCAATATGCAACAGGCCCTGAGAATCTAGCTCTGCCCCCCCCCCCCCCCCCCCCCCCACACACACACACCCTCCCTCCATACCCTCCCTCTCCCTCTATCCCACCTTCGTGCTCGTCACTGCCTTCTCCATCTGCTCCAAAGTCTGTCTTGCCGATTCATCGCTTGCATTTGCATTTGCAACAGGCCTTGAGAATCCAGCTGTCCCCCCCCCCCCCCCCCCCCCCCCCCCCTCCCCCCCTCTCCCACCTTCGTGCTCGTCACTGTCTTCTCCATCTTTTCCAACGCCTGATCCTGCTGATTCATCGCGTGCTTTTGCATTTGCAACAGGCCCTGAGAATCCAGCTCTGCAGTTTGCTCTGTCTCCATTGCAGGCCCCCGACTTGCAGACGCTCCAGATAGCAATGCATCCCTGTAGTGATTGCGTTCATATACATGTATGTTAAAAAAAAAATGAAAAAGAAAGTTTGCGGAAAAATCTCTATATTAGTGTTAGCGCCTTTAGCGGTTCTCATCTGGGACAGGCTTGGCCGGACGGGTGGGGTTCATTTGTGTTGCATACACAAATACAAATAAATGAATACGCTTGGGTGCGAAATCAGGGGGGGGAGGAGGGGGGGCGAAATCAGGGGGGGGAGGAGGGGGGGGGAAATCAGGGGGGGAGGAGGGGGGGGAATCCTTTGTCGGAATACTATTAGTTGTTATACAAATACAGTTAGGGAACGGCTACAATTATATATTTAGACATCTGCTACGCATTTCATGTTTTATTGATTTATTGTTGTTGTTATTATTATTATTATTATTATAATAATAATAATAATTATTTATGTTCAAGTATCTCCATAAGCGCCTAATCCCCAAAACGCCCTAATTCGGGACAAGAGTGTGGGACAGAGCCGTTCACACCCCAAAATGCTTGGAATCGAATTCTGAGTAGATAGCGTTTCTCGTGAGTGTTTCAGCTAGTCGCGCACCTATTCTTTGTTCCGATGAGCGTTCGGTCGCGAGCAGCCCAGGCTGGCATGCAGTTGGCAGTATACGAGATGTGCAAAATATTTTTGGACAAATTCAATCCGCGTCAAATACGAGGTCGCGCGAGCTATCGCGAATCAAGTTTCCGCGGGACGAAAGGCATATCTGTCACAGCAGGCTGAGGAAGATACTGTGCAGGCAGTACAGGCTGTACAAAGCCAAACATCACTGATTATTTGCACGTTTTGGGCAAATTTAGGAGTCCCTAATTGTGTTACAAGCTGCACAGCCGCAACTGCATCGTTTTGTGTCTACGTCTTTTCAGCAAAGGGTACGGAATCACCTTTCGAAAAAAAGAATTTCATATCCCACTTAATTTGTTTTTTCAAAAAACAAACTTTTCTTTTCTTTTCCTTAAACATCTACATCTTAAGTTAGATTTTGATTTGGATATTTCCCAGGTACAGGCCGGAATGGCAGGTCGAATGCTGGTATAGGCTGGAATGGCAGGTGGAATTGCTATTGCAGTTCACACAGAAGCCAAAGCTGAAGCACAGCCTCCAACCTTGCGGTAGGGGTTAGATAAGCCTTTCGTCGCGCAGAAACTTGATTCGCGATAGCTCGCGCGACCTCGTATTTGACGCGGATTGAATTTGTCCAAAAATATTTTGTACATCTCGTGTAGTGCCTACTGCCTGCTGACCTGGGCTGCGCGCGACCGAATGCCCATGGGGGAAAACATAGCTGCGCGTCTAGCTGAAACACTCACGAGAAACGCTGTCTACTCAGAATTTGGTTCTGAGCATTTTGGGGTGTGTACGGCTCTGTCCCACACTCTCGTCCCAAATTAGGGCGTTTTGGGGATTAGGCACTTATGGAGATACCATAAGATTCACATGCAAAGCTTTATTATTATTACCGGTATTATTATTATTATGATGATGATGATATATGTATATTCACCGAAAGGAATATATTCAAACATCTGCTCAAGATCTGCTACATGCTTATTTTTGCTCAAACGGATTTTCACTCCTACAAACATTAGCTTGCATTGGAGCCAACCGCCCAACCACGAATGACCGTGCCTACTCTGTTGCCTATGGTACATCTTGATTTATGTGATTGCTTGTCAGGTTGACCTACTACTTGATGATATAAACACAAATATAATCAATAAAAGAAATATCACATTAATCTATATATATAATACAAAATATAATTCATGATAAATATATCATGACATATATTTTTGATTTTTTCATACATATGTACTGATGTGTATATATATATATCATGAAGCATATTTTGTATTATATGTATTGATGTGATATTGATTATAATTGATTATATTTAGGGTTGTGAAGCAAACGTATATTTCTATTTTTATATGCCATATAAATGTATGCATATAAGCGTATAAAATCGTATATAAAAATTAGGCACTTCTAAAGAAAATACTTTTACATGCGTTTAAAGGTATTTCCGCGTGGCAAATTTCATTGGCATCACAAATCAACTCTCAGAAAAATAATCTGGCAAGTTTAGGTTGTCCAACTCCCAGAAAAAGAAATCACGGCCAGAGAGCGCGTCGACCAAGGAGCGCCGTCCCAATCTAAGGGAGCCATTAAATGCCAGTTGGTCTATTATGTAACTGTATGAGTGTATAATAAAAGTGCACAACAGTATTGCAATATTGCCCATGTTCACATTGCACTAGGCTTGCACCATCAATCCTTCAAGCCCACGTAGGAGCACAGCTTGTGGAATGGAAGGCTTGGTGGCTCTCTGATATGTGTGCCATCCTGGCTATCTAGATAAACCTGAAGGACAAATTGATATAAAATGGTGCATTTGAATGGTGAATTTTATAGCTTATTGTGATAGAGGAGGTTAATAGCTTAACAATGAGCTATCTAAATCTAAAATATAATGAAAACCAATAAAGTTAATTGCCGGGACGTGTGCTGTACTTCTTGAAGTACAGAATATTCGTTTTTGTACGACGTACCGTACTGCTCTCAAAATTTAACGGTTTAAATTGACGGGAGCAACCGTCAAATCGTGACGTACGGTATATTACGAAACAAAAAAGCCGTCAATATCAAATCCCGTGCGATATTATTTGGGTAGGGCTTCAACTTGGATAGGGCTTACTACCGGCAACGAACCTAGGCTCCCCCCGACCGGACAAAACGCATGAGTGGTCGACAAGGCCGCCTTTCTCATTTCATGGCTCAGCCCCTCAACAGATCCCCAGAGGGACGTTTACGCCCTCTAATAGCTCCAACTCACAAGAAGCAAAGGACCCTGTATATGTATATATATATATATATATATATATATATATATATATATGTATATATAAAGAAATATATATACATACATAAAAAGAAATCATGGTCGTGGTCGTGGTGGTCGTGGTGGTTGTGGTGGTGTCATCATCGCGTACCCACGTGCCATGGGCGTGCGAATTGTAACCGACTTGCAACCGACTTTCTGTCAAACCCAACTCGCAACACCCCGCCCAGCGAAATTTTCAAATACCGAAACTGCAGATGCGCAAAGCTAAGCGCGCGCGCTCATTTTATCCCCACATTTGCCTCCCATATAATGACTGCAAGCAATTTAGATCCAGAAGATCCTCTCCTCGGAGGTCATCTGCCGACCCTCGCTTTGTATGGCGCTCAGAATAATCGTTTCAGTTCATTACTTCTTCACAGAGCATGCGACCATGATGCATGCCAACGGTCCTAATGGACAGGAGGGCCCGCAACACCGCCAGCCAGCGCTCAAAGCGAGCTTGCCTGAGCAAGGAAGGCAGGGAAATAGCCAACAAGACGTGATGCCCGCGCTGCCCGATCCGAGGAGCTACGCCATGCTGGCAATCTCGCAAGGAGTCAGGAACGAGCTACCGCGCCTGAGGAGGAACACAAAGCTGCTTACCAAGCCAGGCGCGAAGACTATGCTGCCCAGCCTGAGGAGTTATGCCAGGCTCATAATCAAGCCAGACCTTCAGATCGTGATGCTTTTTTCTCCGTCTGCGAGCGCTGCCACCATTCATCTCACGCACGCGCAATTTTGCCATGCCATCGCATCACATTCGTCGTGATTGGCATCCAGTTGTTGCGATTAATTACCTTTGTTCAGATCGCCATGGCCATTCTGTCCCCCTGCACACTCTCGCGCTTGCCACGCACATTCCATCTTTGCAAGCTCTTTTCGTTGTATAGAATATGAAGTACGTTGCTGCGATTTTTGCTGTTCTGAGTTGATCGAGTATCGACTGGGGCACTGCACGAGAAGACGAAGCTGCAGTTTTGTAGCCATGCAATTGCACCAGTCCGGTGTTTTCGGGGTGATCGGAATCTGAGCGTTTGCAATGTTGGTAGGTTTAAAGCACAGCGGGCCCCTCTTTCTGCACGATT
Organism: Microglena sp. YARC; assembly: GCA_022414725.1. NCBI lineage: Eukaryota > Viridiplantae > Chlorophyta > Chlorophyceae > Chlamydomonadales > Chlamydomonadaceae > Microglena > Microglena sp. YARC. The sequence goes on along the minus strand of JAJSRW010001289.1, from coordinate 24,075 downwards.
GAATCCCACAGGGTGAAGTGAAGGGTACGAGGCAGGGAGAAGAAGATTGTGTGTGCGTGTTGGTGGTTGGGAGAAGGGAGGGTGGTGGGGGGTAAGGTGAGAGAAAGAGAGTGTGTGTGGATGGGGTGGGGACGTGGGGTGAGGGGTAGGGAGAGGTCAGGATGGGGGGGAGGGGGGGATGGTATGCGTGTATGGCAGGGTGGGAGGCCACACCTGAAGCACAAGGGGAATAGGTAGGGAGAAGAGGTGTGTGTGTGTGGGTTTGGGGGGAGAGGCAGGGGAGCGTCCAGCAAGGGCTGAGATGGCTGATATCTTCACTGTGTGTGTGTGTGTGTGTGTGTGTGTGTGTGTGTGTGTGTGTGTGTGTGGGGGGGGGGGGCATACAAGGGCGTTACCCGTTCTGTAACCCAGACCAGACTAGGACCCATGGCCTGGGTCGGGGGGTGGCCACCGGCCACACGGGCTACCGTACTAAATATATATATATATATATATATATATATATATATATATATATATATATATATATATATATATATATATATGTCTGTCTGTCTGTCTGCATGTATATATTGCATGGCTAGATAAATAAATATTGATTATCTGGCTGGCTGACTGGCTGCATAACTACACAAACACTGATTGCATGGCTGGCTGGATAAATAATAAACAATCACTGCTTAAATGGTTGGCTGGATGAACACATACTGATTGATAGCATGACTGGTTGGCTAGCTAAATATAAATGGTATGTTACTTGCATAGCTGGGCATACACTCAATTCGATTCCGGCAGAATGTAACCATAACAGTACAAACTTGGAGGTTGCAAATCATCAGATTGAATTGTCCCCGCCGAATTTGAATTGCAACTGCCAAGTTTGTACTGTAATTTTTATATACTGCCTTAATTGAATTGTGTGGATGTCCAGCCATGCAAGCAACATACCATTTATAATTATCCAGCCAACTAGCCATGCAATCAATCAGTATTTGTGTAGTTATTGTGTGGTAGTATTAGTAGCAGGTGGGGGAGGGGGGGATGGTGTGTGTGTGTGTGTGTGTGTGTGTGTGGCAGTATTTGTGTAGTTATGCAGCCAACCATTTAACCAGTGGTTGTTTAATATTTATCCAGCCAGCCATGCAATCAGTGTTTGTTCATTTATGCAGCCAGCCAGCCACATGTTTTTATCTAGCCATGCAATCAATCAGTATTTGTTTATCCAGGCAACCATTAAACCAGTGGTTGTTAATTATTAATCCAGGCAGCCATGCAATCAGTGTTTGTGTAGTTATGCAGCCAGCCAACTAGCCATGCAGTCGATCAGTATTTGTTAATCCAGGCAACCATTTAACCAGTGGTTGTTTATTATTTATCCAGCCAGCCAGCCATGCAACTAGCGATCGGCCATTTATCCGGCTAGCCAGCCACACAATCAGTGTCCATATATTTATCCAGCCAGCCATGGAACTAGTGGTTGTTTATTATTTATCCAGCCAGCCAGCCACGCAACCAGTGTTTGGCCATTTATACAGCCAGCCAGCCACACAATCAGTGTCCATATATTTAGCCAGCCATCCGGGCCACCACTGTTTTGTCATTTATACAGCCAGCCATGGAACTAGTGGTTGTTTACTATTAATCCAGCCAGCCAGCCACGCAACCAGTGTTTGGCCATTCATAATTACACCGCAACTTGGGTTGAAATGCTTATATCTTGCTGAAACAACTGTATTTTATTGTCAAGGTCTCGAGAATGCCATGAAGAATCCGAATTTGAACAGGTAAGTGAAGTATTATCTGATTCAATCTGGTACACTATTATTCGAAAACTAGCGGGGGGGCGTTCGACCCCCCCCCCCCCCCCCCCCCCAAGAGCCCTTATATCTTGCTCAAACAACTCAATTGTAGTGCTCAGGAAACTATTTTTTCGCAAAGAACACAGATTTGAACAGGAAAATGAAGTGTTATCTGATTAAGTCTGGTATATTGTTATTCAATGACCAGCCATGCAACTAGTGGTGGTTTATTATTTATCCAACCAGCCACGCAACCAGTGTTAAGCCATTTATCCAGCCAACCATGCAACCAGTGGTTCTAGTCAAAAATCAATGAATGAATTAATTAAAAATTAATTGATTAAGCCAAAAGGTTCTGGTTGCTATAATCGTCATTCTCTCTCTCTCTCTCTCTCTCTCTCTCTCTCTCTCTCTCTCTCTCTCCCCCCTCTCTCTCATACAAACAAATACTGTGTATATATGTATGCGTGTGTGTGTGTGTGCACAGCCCACCTATTCTGTTGCCCATTGTCGCGCTTGATTGAATGCTGCATCTGCTCCCGGCGGTTTCTCAACTCATACAACAGATCTCGCCTCCTGTTGATTTCGAGCTCAGACCTGATCGATGGATGTACATTTTGTGTTGGCATGTGCATGCTCGGGGAAGGCATGTTGGCATGTGCGCGATAGGCATGAGTATATGGGGGGATGGATTGACGTGTGTGTATTGGCATGTGTGTGTTGGCATGAGCATGCTTGTGGTGCGTGTGTTGGCATGTGTGTGATCGGCATGTGTGTATGGGGGGATGGATTGACGTGTGTGTATTGGCATGTGTGCGATTGTCGTGTGTGTACGGGTGGATGAATTGACATATAGGATAATGTAATGCTGCCCCTCCTAATTTTCATTTTTGTCCTCACCATCATTATCATCATCATCATTACCACAACCATGACCATCATTATCATCATGACCATCGTCATCATTAGTCAGTACCTTACATGTGAGGGCCCTCAGCTGAGTCTAGGCTACCGAGCATCTTCTCAATTCAGGGGTCCTACCCTATCCTACCTCACCACCAACTTCTACCACCCTTCTCTCCCCCCCCCCCCACCACCACCACCACCACCACCACACACACACGCCACCACCACCACACACACACATCACCACCACTAGCCTGTTAGCTTGCAATGGGGCCAACCACCAAAAACCTCCCAGTACCTAGTAGTAGCCTACATGTACAGACCCTCAGCCGGCTCAAGGCTCTTGGGCAGCTTCTTAGTTCGGGGGTTCTGCCCTCCCCTACCTCAACACCAACTGTCCCTACCCTTTCTCTCCCCCCCCCCCCCCCCCCCAACACCCCCCTATCCCACCAACCTGCGCCAACACCTGCAACTAGCTTACATGTCAAGAGCCTCAGATGAGTCAAGGCTCTTGAGGAGCTTTTCAATTCGGGGGTCCTGCCCTCCCCTACCTTAACACCAACTTACACCGCCCTTTCTCCCCCCCCTCCACCACCACCAAAACCCTCCAAGTACCTAGAAGTAGCTTCACCTACATGTCAGGAGCCTCAGATGAGTCTAGGCTCCTGAGGAGCTTTTCAATCCGGGGGTCCTGCCCTCCCCTACCTCAACACCAACTGTCCCTACCCTTTCTCACCCCACACCACCCCCACACCACCACCACCACTAGCCTGTTAGCTTGCAATGGGGCCAACCACCAAAACCCTCCCAGTCTCTAGAAGTAGCTTCACCTACATGTCAGGACTCTCAGACGAGTCAAGGCTCTTGAGGAGCTTTTCAATTCGGGGGTCCTGCCCTCCCTACCTCAACACCAACTTCCACCAACTTCCACCGCCTTTTCTCCCCCCCCCCCCCCCCCCCAGACCACCACCACCACCACCAAAACCCTCCAAGTACCTAGAAGTAGCTTCACCTACATGTCAGGACCCTCAGACGAGTCTAGGCTCTTGAGGAGCTTTTCAATCATGGTTCCAAGGGTTCCGATTTTGCGTCGGGCCACGGCCGTCCTGCGAGACCCCTCGGGAGTGTTCAAGTGCTGGCTGTTGCGCTCCTGTGAGAATGGCAAATGGCACAGGGGTGAGGGCTGCAGGGGACGTGTGTGTGTGTGTGTGTGTGTTGTGGTTCTAGTGGTAGCTTGGTGCTGGTGGTTGTGGTTGAGTTTTGATTTTGCGTCGGGCCACAGCTGTCCTGCGAGACCCCTCGGGAGTGTTCAAGTGCTGGCTGTTGCGATCCTGTGAGAATGGCAAATGGCACAGGGGTGAGGGCCAGGGTACTTCCAAGCGCGCGCTTTTGCTGCCTTTTTGAGCCCCACTGCCATTTCACGCAATATTTTGCAAGCCCCTGTGGGCGCAGCAAGCATTTTTTGTGATTGTTGCACTAAAAAGCGCAGTTTTGTTTTTTTCAAATGCGCTTAAGCGCTGGCCAATTTGGTCAATGGAAGTACCCTGGTGAGGGCTGCAGGGGACGTGTGTGTGTGTGTGTTGGGGTTCTAGTGGTAGCTTGGTGCTGGTGGTTGTGGTTGAGTTTTGATTTTGATTTTGCGTCTAGCTGTGCTTGTCCTCCGAGATGCCTGGGAGTGTTCAAGTGGTGGCTGTTGCGTTCCTGTGAGAATGGCAAGTGGCACAGGGGTGAGGGCTGCAGGGGACGTGTGTGTGTGCGTGTGTTGTGGTTCTAGTGGTAGCTTGGTGGTTGTGGTTGTGGTTGAGTTTTGATTTTGCGTCTAGCTGCGTCTGTCCTCCGAGATGCCTCGGGAGCGTTCAAGTGCTGGCTGTTGCGTTCTTGTGAGTGATGAGTGGCACAGGTGTACGTGTGTGCTCTGTTTGTGTGTGTTTTCAGTGTGTTTTGTATATTTTGTTTGTGTTTGTGTGCTTTGTGTGCTTTGTGTGTGTGTTGTGTGTGTGTGCTTTGTGAGTGTCCTTTCTGTGTGTGTGTGTGTGCGTGAAGGAGGGTGGGGTGGGGGTGGGGTGGGGGGGGCTTGAGGTACTATGGTATTAATAGTCGGGGAGGGGGCTTACCATCTCCCTTGCCTCTCCTCCTGCCCCCCCGCATCTCGTCCTCCCTCACCTGCCATGCCTTCTGATTTTTTCAGCAGGGCACCAGAATAATGTAGCCATCATCACATAACATTGCTTGGTCGCTTGAAACTTTTTTTTTTGTTTTAGGATGGTTGGAAGAACCCTCTGCATGTTCTGCAGCAGGCTTGTCTTGGTTCAACTATGGCACGTCTATGAAAATGTCATGACGATGATGATGACCCTGACACCTGCCAACCCTCCCCCTTCCTTTCTTCATTGTTCTTGCTGCTCCTCCCACCTATTCACCCCGACTGCAACCCTAGCACCACCACCCCATTCAGAGCAGCTAAAGCAGTTGTAGCAGCTAAATCTACAAGCCCTAAGAAGCTAATGGGTAGCTCCCACATAACTCATGCTGCAGGCCTTGTCCAGGGTTGAGGATGGTCTCGTGTCTCTCGCGCTTATATCTCAATATGCTCTGTGCACAGACTAGGCTGATAAGCTGACGCTCCACCTTCCCGGTGACATACCTGTATAAGCTGCACAATGTCCTGCGCTATCTGCTTGGCCTCGGTGTACTCCTTCAGCCATTGGTCGCTGTCGACTCTAAATCCAGACGGCATATTGGGTTGCTAGGTGGCAAAGTCGCAAGCAGCGTGAAATTCCTCCCGCCAGGGTCAGCACGGCAAACACAAATGCAAAAACTACTCTTCAGAATATTCGCTGAGCGCTAGTCTTCCACCCAAATCAAACGTGCGAAGCGACTAGGTACGTTGCGACTCTTCTCTTTTCAACACGTTTCCCCCAAGGCAAGGGAAAGGCATCGAGTTAAGTACTGCCATACAGGTAGATACTCCGGGTACTTCAGATTCAGATTCAGAATCAGACCAGACCGGACCAGACCACGCCAAACAAACTTCCTTCATTCACCCATCGTCGTTTCTTCCCGCAACTCGCAACAGCACCCGTTCAGACAATTTACCATCGACGTATTTACTCGTAACAAGTCTGTCCCTACGTTCCTCGTACACATGGAGTCCCGTCTGCTGAGCACTACTTGATCTATGCATCGTCGTACCCCTTCCGGATCTGACTCTAATAGATCCGCCTTCAACCTATCCCCAGTCCATGCACGCAAGGATTTGCTTCGCATCACCTGTCTGACAGCGGACCCCCATAATCAGCGCCTCTTCCTGGGCCTGTCAAGTGGCCAGGTACCAACTATGGGGCCAAGCCAAAGGGGGTGGCATAGGCTTTGGTTAGGTTTAATTGGTCTACCAGCCTTTAGGCATCTCATCGTCTGGGGGCAGAGAAAATACGTGTAGCATGAAGGGCAGAGCAGAGAAAACACAGTAGTAAAAATTCTGCTAGGCCAAACTCTTCAGAACAAAGTACAACCACATTTACCGTGTATGACAACACAAGGCACAGAGTCACCACAGGGTGAATGGAGGCATGCAGTGTGTGCGTGGGGGGGGTCTGTTTTGGTGTGCGCGTGTGTATGTGCGCGTGTGGGTGTTAGTGTTGGTGTGCGTGTGGGTGCGTATGTGTGCAAGTGTGGGTGTTGGTTTTGGTGTGTTTGTGTGTGTGTGTGCGTTTGCATGTGCATGCAGTGTATGTGTGTTGTGCGCAAGTACGTGTGTGTGCTTGTGTATATGTGTGTGTTTCCAGTGTGTGTGTCTGTGTCGGTATGTGGGGGTGAGAGCCTTTGTGTGTGTGTGTGTGTGTGTGTGTGTGTGTGTGTGTGTGTGGGGGGGGGGGGGGCACGTAGCCTAAGATCAGAGTGTCAGTAGACTTACATAATATGAGCACCATCTCAAAGCTCATTGAAGAGCGCCATGTCTCCCACCCCTCCTTCACCCCCCATCCCCCACCCCACCTCCCTCCTAACCCCAGCCCCGTCTCCAACCCCACCCAGATTGTGGAGCATGCACTTGGGGACCTTGGCATTGTGAGCACTGTATCAAAGCTCATAACAGAGCTCCACATCTCCCACCCCACCCCTACCCCCTACCCCCCAGCCCCCAGCCCCACTCTACCTCACTCCCACCCCTATCCTGGCCTCCACCCCCACCAAGGCTGAGTAGTATGCACTGGGGGACCTTGGCAATGGGAGCACCATGTCAAAGCTCAGCACAGAGCGCCACATCTCCCACTACCACACCCACAGCTACTCCCACTTCCCTACCCACAGCAATTTCCCCACCCAACCTCCCACCCCTCCAACCCCTCACACCCCTCACACCACCCTCCCCACACCTCCACCCAGGTTGAGGAACATACACTGGTGGACTTAGGTAATGGGAAGCACTATCTCAAAGCTCATCACATACCACCACTTCTCCCACACAAACCCAACACCAACACCCAAGACCCATCCCCCACGCCACCCCCCCTCTACCCCCATCCCCATTCCCCCCCCCACCACCCCACCACCACCCCACCCAGGTTGAGGAGCATGCACTGGTGACTTTGGTAATGAGAGCACCATCTCATAGCTCATCGCAGAGCGTCACGTCTCCCACTGCCATGCCCACAGCTGATCCCACTTCCACCCCTCACACCCCTCACACACCCTCCCCCCACCCCCCCCACCACCCCCCCACCCAGGTTGAGGAGCATGCACTGGTGGACTTAGGTAATGGGAGCATCATATCAAAGCTCATCGCAGAACGCCACGTCTCCTACTCCCACACCCACAGCTACTCCCACTTCCACCCTCACACTCCTCACACACCACCCTACCCCCACCCCCACCCAGGTTGAGGAGCATGCACTGGTGGACTTAGGTGATGGAAGCACCATCTCAAATCTCATCACATACCACCACGTCTCCCACCCAAACCCCAACATGAACACCCAAGACCCTCCCCCCCACGCCACCCCCCACCCCCCCACGCCACCCCTCCTTCCCCCATCCCCATTCCCCCCCCCAACCACCCCACCACACCACCACCCAGGTTGAGGAGCATGCACTGGTGGACTTAGGTAATGGAAGCACCATCTCAAAGCTCATCGCAAAGCGTCACTTCTCCCACTGGAATGCCCACTGCTGCTCCCACTTCCACCCCTTATACCCCTCACACCCCCTCCCCCCACCCCCACCCAGGTTGAGGAGCATGCATTGGTGGACTTAGCTAATGGAGCACCATCCCATAGCTCATCGCAGAGCGTCACTTCTCCCACTGACATGCCCACAGCTGCTCCCACTTCCACCCCTTACAACCCCTCACCCCCCCCCCCCCCTCCCCCCACCCCACCCCCACCCCCACCCAGGTTGAGGAGCATGCACTGGTGGACCTAGCTAATGGAAGCACCATCTCTAAGCTCATCGCAGAGCGTCACGTCTCCCACTGCCATGCCCACAGCTGCTCCCACGTACACCCCTTACACCCCTCACACCCCTCTCCCCCCACCCCCACCCAGGTTGAGGAGCATGCACTGGTGGACTTAGGCAATGGGAGCACCATCTCAAAGCTCATCGCAGAGCGTCACGTCTCCCACCGCCATGCCGTCGTTGAGCTATGCTGCCTACCCGTCTCCTCCCGCGTGGTCGCCAGGACAGAAGACGGAGGCGTATCCGTGTATGGTTATGAAAGCGCTGACACCCATCACATATCTGGGGTTCACAACGCTGTGGCCCTAGCTGGCGATGGTCTTCGTGCGCCTGCCCGCCTGGCGGTGGCTTCGGGCTCTACCACCAAGTCAAAGGTCATGGTATTTGCTGTCGCGTCTGGTGTGGGCGGCACTACCCCATCAGGGCAGCCAACGCAGCTGCTAGCTCAAGTGAGTATAGTTATCAATATTGACCTGGTGCTTGGTGCTTGGTGCTTGGTGCTTGGTGCTAGGTGTTTGGTGCTTGTCCCTAGCGCAACTAACAGGCTGCCCCCCTCAACTTCGCGCGTTGTCATAAGGCGAAACATGTATTTATCAAGATTTTACTGGTGCCAAGATTCATTATACCATGTGATTAACTGCACTCCCCCCTCAGGGCAGCCAACGCAGCTGCTAGCACAAGTGGGTAGGCTTATCACTAATTTACTAGTGTCTAGCGCTTAGCCCCAGTGTAAGCAAACAGGCTGGCCCCCTCAACCTTACGCCTCGCATAAAGCGTACCATGTATTTATCGATATTTCACTGGTGCCCAGAATCATCGTACTAAATGATTTACGGCAGTACTCCCGCAGGGCAGTCAACGTAACTGCTAGTGGGTAGGCTTATCACTAATTTACTAGTGTCTAGCGCATGGCACCAGCGCAAGCAAACAGGCTGCCCCCCTCGATCTCACGCCGTGTCATAAAGCGTACCATATATTTATTGATATTTCACTGGTGCCCAGAATCATCGTACTAAATGATGTACGGCAGTACTCCCGCAGGGCAGTCAACGTAACTGCTAGCGCAAGTGGGTAGGCTTATCACTAATTTACTAGTGTCTAGTGCTTGGCCCCAGCGCAAGCAAACAGGCTGCCCCCCTCGACCTCACGCCATGTCATAAGGGGTAACATGTATTTATCGATATTTTACTGGTGCCCAGAATCATCATTCCATATGATGTACGGCACTACTCCCTCAGGGCAGCCAAAGCAGCTGATAGCGCAAATGGGTAGGGTTCTCACTAATGTACTGGTGCTTGGTGCTTGGTGCTTGGTGCTTGGTGCTTGGTGCTTGGTGCTTGTCCCCAGTGCAACAAATAGGCTGGCCCCCTCAACTTCGCGCCTTGTCATAAGGCGCATTTATTTATATATATTTTACTGGTGCCCAGAATCATCATCCCATATGATGTACAGCACTACCCCCTCTGGACAGTCAACGTAAATGCTTGCGCAAGTGATTAGGGTCATCAATATTGTACTGCTCCCCAGAATCATAGTACGGGTGGCACTACCCCCTCAGGGCAGGCAACGCAGCTGCTAGCGCAAGTGGGTATAGTTATCAATATTGTAATGGTGCATGTTGCTTGGTGCTTGGTGCTTGTCCCTAGCGCAACTAACAGGCTGGCCCCCTGAACCTTACGCCTTGTCATAAGTGTAGTTATCAAGTCATGTAGTTATCAAGATTTTACTGGTGCCCAAAATCATCGTACCATATGATGTACGGCACTACCCCCTCTAGGCAGTTTAAGTAACTGCTTGCGCAAGTGTGTAGGGTCATCAATATTGTACCGCTCCCCAGAATCACAGTATGGCATGATGTACCGCTACAGAAAATCATTGTACCATATGATATACGGCACTACTCCCTCTGGGCAGCCAACGCAACTGCTTGCGCAAGTGGGGTCATCAATATTGTACCGCTCCCCAAAATCACAGTATGGCATGATGTACCGCTACAGAAAATCACACCCCACCCCACCCCACCTCCTGACCCCTCCCCTCCAACGATCGACTAGTACTCATCATTGTTCATATTTATATTTATTTCATTTTACATTTATTTAAATTATATTCATATAATTTATATATAAACTTGTACGCATCATCATAATTTATATTTATATCATTTATTTGTATACAGAATTGTACTCATCATACTAATCTATAATTGTATTATTTATACATAGGCGTGTACTCATCATAATATTTTATATGTATATTATTTATATTATATTATTTATATTTGCATAATGAGTTTCTCACCCATGCCGCCCCAGGTGTCCATCCCCGATCACATACTAGGGATGGCGTGGATCGGGGACTCCATCCTACTTGAGGTAACCGGTGGCTACAAGCTGGTCCAGCCTGGATGTCGGGTCGTGGATGTGGCCTCGAACGTCACTAAGCTTACTATGATGGTCACCAACCCCGCATCCGCCACTGGCATGCTTCTCTTTTCAGTTGTGGGTGATGGGTGGTGGTGGGTGAGCGGTAAGGGTGGGATGGTGGTAGGTGTGGGTGGGTTGGTGGTGGGTGATGTGTGGGTAATGGGTGGGTGTTGAGTGGTTGGTAGGTGGGAGGGTGGGTGGGCTTCAATGTCACCAGCCCGCATCCGCCACTGGCATGCTTCTCTTTTCAGGTTGGTGGTTGGTTGGTAGGTAGTGGGTGAGTGGTGGGTGAGATGTGTAAGGATCATCGCATCTGCCACCGGCATTCTTCTCTTTTCAGGTTGGTGGGTGGTTGGTGGGTGGGTGACTGGTGGGTGAGATGTGTAAGGATCATCGCATCTGCCACCGGCATTCTTCTCTTTTCAGGTTGGTGAGTGGTTGGTGGGTGGGTGACTGGTGGGTGAGATGTGTAAGGATCATCGCATCTGCCACCGGCATTCTTCTCTTTTCAGGTGGGTGGGTGGTTGGTTGGTGGGTGGGTGGCTGGTGGGTGAGATGTGTGTAAGGATCATCGCATCTGCCCACCGGCATGCTTCTCTTTTCAGGTTGGTGGTGGGTGAGTGGTGGGTGGGCGGTGGTGAATGGTGGTGGGTGGGTGGTGGCTGAGTGGTGGCTGGGTGGAGGGTTGGTGGGTGGTCGGTAGGTGGTGGGAGAGTGGTGGTTGGGTGGAGGATGGTTGGTTGGTCGGTTGGGTGCTTTGTAGGTGGTGGGTGGGTGGTGGGTGAGTGGGTGGTTGGTGAGTGGTGTTGGTTGGTTGGTGGTGCTTTGTAGGTGGTGGGTGGGTGGTGGGTGAGTGGCGGTTGGTGAGTGGGTGGTTGGTAGGTGGATGGTGGTGGTTGGTAGGTGGTGTGAGTGGTGGGTGAGTGGTGGGTGGAGGGTGGTGGGGGGTGAGTGGTGGATGGGTGGGTGGAGGGTGGGTGCTGGGTGGGTGTGTGTAGGTGGTGGGTGAGTGCTGGTGGGTGGAGGGTGATGGGTGAGTAGTTGTAGGTGGTGGGTGAGGTGGGTGGTGGGTGGAAGGTGTTGGGTGGTGTTGGGTGGGTGGGTGTTGGTGGTGGGTGATGGGGCGGTATTGGATCGGTGTTGGATGGGTGTTATGTGGGGTGGTTGGTTGGTTGGTGGTGGGTTGGTGGCTCCAACGTCACCAAGCTCTACCATGATGGTCACTAACCCCGCATCCGCCAACTGGCATGCTTCTCTTTTCAGGTTGGTGGTGGTTGGTAGGTGGTGGGTGAGTGGTAGAAGTGGATGGTGGTGGGTGGAGGGGATGGGTGGGTGGGTGGCAGGTGGTGGTTAGGTTGGTGGTAGGTGGTGGGTGAGTGGTGGTAGGGTTGGTGGTGGTGATTGGGTGGGTAATGGGTGGGTGTTGAGTGGTTGGTGGGTGGAGGGTGGATGGGCTTCAACGTCACCAGCCTGCATCCGCCACTGGCATGCTTCTCTTTTCAGGTTGGTGGGTGGTTGGTGGGTGGTGGGTGAGTGGTGGGACACTCTTCTCTTCTCAGACAACCAGCCCCCCCTCATCACCGTGGACACCAAGGGCAATGCCACACACGAAGCCCATTCCGCTGCCCGATGGTGCCCAACCCCCCACCAATCCGTCCGACCCTACCTCCACCACCACCACTAACGCACCCATCCCCGTGCCCCCCCCCGCGCCCCACACACACAACACACACATACACACACAGACTCACACATCACGACAGCACGATGCACGGTCCGTCACGCCCGCTAGCCCCATCCCCTAGCCAGACAGATCACACTGCACCCACTCACGCCACCCGCCAGCCTGCACCCTTATCTTTTCAGATAACCTCCTCATCACCGTGGACAGCAAGGGCAATGCTACACACGAGCCCCTCCCGCTGCCCGACTGCGCCCCTAGGTTCGCCACCACCAGCGGGCTGTTCATCATCGTGGTACTGGACGACAGCGTGTGTGTGTACGACAGACAGACATACTCTTTAGTGCAAAGGATCATCTTCTCACATGATGACCCATGGATAGCCGCCAGCCGCCGCATGCCCTGCTCTAGAGTCCATGTAAACGGGAAGGTGCTGTTTAGTGCCACCCACAGCCAACCAGGTGAGTGTCAGCTGATCTGCTTACTGCTTTTTACTTGTTTTTTACTGCTTTTTACTTGCTCATCTGCATGCTGCTCTAGGGTGCATGTGAACGGCTATATGAGGAGCAAATTGCTTCTGGGACTCAGCCAACCCAGGTGAGTGTCAGCTGATCTGCATACTGCTTGTTACTTACTTATCTGCATAATTATTTTTACTTTCTTTTTACTATTTTTTACTTGCTCTTTACTTGCTTATCTGCTCTAGGGTGCATGTAAACGGGAAGGTGCTATTGGCCACAGCCAAACCAGGTGAGTCAGGTGATCTGCATACTGCTTTTTTACTTGCTTTACTTGGCTTTTAAACTCATATCTGATACCGCTTATCACTTGCTTTTTACTTGCTGTTTTTTCTCTTATCTGCATACTGCTTACATACTTTTACTTGCTCTACTTGCTTTTTGGCAGAGAACCTCTTCAAGGGGCGGAGCCGCCCCAGGGTCACCCCGTTGTCCATTTGACGCCCCCCCCCCCCTCCCCCCCTCCCCCCCCAAAAAAAAACAAAATTGAAGCCTGACACGTCAGCCGACTGTCTCATTACTAAACTGGCTTCGGTTTCTACATTTCCATTTCCACCTTTTGTTCCGCTTGCCAACACTCGGCCGATTTCCCGCCTGTTTGTGACGCTGCATTCCTTTCACTCTTATCCGCATTCTGTGTTTTTACTTGCTTTACCTTGCTTTTTACTTGCTTATGTGCATGCTGTGTTTTTACTGCTTTACTTGCTTTTTACTTGCTTATGTCATGCTGTGTTTTACTTGCTTTACTTGCTTTTTACTTGCTTATGTGCATGCTGTTTCTTACTTGCTTTACTTGATATACTTTTTACAGCGTCAGTTTGTATTTCAGATTCCTATTTGACCCCTAGTGCAGGGTACTTCCATTGACCAAATTGGCCATCGCTAAAGCGCACTTGAACAAATAAATCTGCGCTTTTCAAAAGTGCAAAAAGCGCAAAAAATGCTTGCTGCGCCCACAAGGGGTTGCAAAAAACTGCGCGAAACGCGCAGTGGGGCTCAAAAAGGCTGCGCGCCAGCGCGCAAAAGTGTGCGCTTGGAGGTACCCTGCCCTAGTGTAGTGCACTGGGCTTCAGCCTGGTTACCTGCTTTATAAAAAAATATAATAAACAGTACACCTCATTACAAGGTGTGAAGTTGAGGGAGCCAGCCCCTTTGCTTGCACTGGGTCCAACCACCAATAAGGGGCAGGATGGGGTGGGATGGGGTGGGTTGGGGCTGTCATCCCCCTGGATAAGGGTTTTACAGGCCGGGTCAAGTACAGGCCAGTGGCTCAGGAGAAGAATCTGCCATCTCCCAGCGTGCTCTATCTCTGATCCCAATTACCCACCCACCCCCTCCAACCACCTCCAACCAACCCACCACCCTCCAACACCCACCACCTCCAAACCACCCACCACCTCCAACCACCCACACCCTCCCAAACCACCACCCTCCAACCACCCTCCAACCACCACACCTCCAACCACCCACCACCCTCCGCACCCCACCCACCCTCCAACCCACCACTCCAAGCCACCCCACCCTCCAACACCACCCACCTCCACACCACCCCACTTCACCACCCTCCAACCACCCACCCTCCAAACCACCCACCATGCTCCAACCACCCACCACCCTCCAACCACCCACCACCCTCCAACCCTCCACCCACCAGCCCCTCCCAACCACCCACCACCCTCCAACCACCTCACCCACCAACCTCCAACCACCCACCACCCTCCCAACCACCCACCTCCAACCACCACGCCTCCAAAACCACCCCACCACCCTCCAACCAACCCACCACCCTCCAACCACCCACACATGCCTCCAACCACCCACCACTCAACCACCCACCACCCTCCAACCACGCACCACCCTCCAAACCACCACCACCCTCCAACCACCCACACCCTCCAACGCACCCACCACCTCTCGATCAACCAACCACGCCTCCCCACCTCCACCATGCTCCAACCACCCACCACTCCATCACCCACCATCCAACCACCCACCACCCTCCAACACCCACCACCCTCCCAACCAGCCACACCCTCCTAACCACCACCATGCTCGCAACCACCCCCACCCTCCCACCCACCACCCCACAACCACCCTCCAACCACCCACCTCACCCTCCAACCACACCACCACCTCCAACCACCACCACCAACGCACCCACCACCTCCAACCCCACCACCCTCCAACCACCCACCACCTCTCCAACACCCACACCCTCCAACCCAACCTCCACCCACCACCCTCCCAACCACCCACACCCTCACAACCACCCATCACCCTTCCACCCACCACATTGCTCCCAACCACCACCACCCTCCCAAAACCACCCACCACCCTCCAAACCCACCTATGGCTCCAACACCCACCACCCTCCACAACACCCAACGCACCCTCAACCCACCACCTTCCAACCAAATCCACATCCTCCAACCACACCACCATGCTCCAACCACTCACCGACCTCGAACCTCCAACCCCACCCACCACCCTCCAACCACCCATGCGCACCACGACCTCCCAACTAAACACCACCACCCTCCCCACGTCACCCTCCAAACACCACCACCCGTCACCCACCACCCTCCAACTCAACCACCACAACGCTCCAACCACCTCACCGGCCACCACAATTCCAAGCCACACACCACCCTCCAACACACTCAACAGCTCCCACATCACCCTCACAAGTCCACCCACCACCTCCAACCACTCCCACCCCACCATCCTCCAACAACCCACCACCCTCCAACCACCCACCACCCTCCAAACCCACCACCTCCCACCCACATCCTCCAACCACCCACCACGCCTTCCCACACCAGCCAACCCTACACATACCATCCCACACCCACAACATCAACCACCCACCACCCACCCCCACCCCAACACCACCCCTCAAACCACACCCTCCCACCACCACTCTTCACCACCCACCACAACCACTCCGCCCAACCGCAAAACCCACCACCAAGACTATCCCAACTACTCCACACACCACGCCCACTCACCTCCGCAAAAAGCCACTTCCCACCACCCTCCAACCACTCACCACCCTCCAACCACCCACCACCTCTCCCCATACCCCACTACCATCCCTCCAACCACTACACCACTCTCCACCACCCTACATCACCTCACCCACCCTCCACCACACCACCCTCCAACACCCACCATGCTCCAACACCACATGCTCCTCACACTCCACCACCACACCGCTCTCCACACCTCCAAACCACACCCTGGCACCACACCCCTCTAAATCACCCACCATGGTGCTCCAACACCTCAACACCCACCATTTCACTCCAACCACCACACCACCACTCTCCACACTCCACCCACCATCTCCAACCAGTCCCACCTCCATAACCCAACCACCCACGATCAACCCCAATGTCCACTGACGCTCACCCACACTCCACTCTCCACCCACACCCTCAACACCACCACCCTCAACCAACAACCACCTCCAACCACCCACCCACGCATAGCCGGATGTCATCACCACCCACACCTCCAACCACCACCCTCCAACCCTCAACCACCACCCTCCAACCACCACCCCTCCGCCACACCATCCCACCCACGCACCTCATCCGCACGCACCAACATTGCAGCTTTCTCTTCCTAAAGCCAGTGGCCTTGGAGAAGCATCTCCATCTCTCTCTCCATCTCCCAACCTGCGTTTGCCTGATCCACACACACACGCACTCTGCTCCTACTCTTCTCCCGCCACCCTTCACCCACCCAATCACCCACCACCCTTCACCCGCCAACCACCAACAACCACCATCCACCAACTAAACAGGTTTCCTGCCTACAGCCAGTGGAGCTGGTCAAGCAGATCTGGGAGCTATTAACTGGCAAAAGCAACCACCCACCACCAAACCACCACCTTCAACCACCCACCAACCAGGTTTTACTGCCTACAGCCAGTGGCCCTGGAGACGCAGATCCGGGGCTATTAACTGCAAGCAGCAAACCATCCACCACCAAACACACCTTCCACACCAACCCACCCACCACCCTTCACATCACCCAACACCACCACCAACAACGCACCACCACCAAACCACGCACCAACAGTTTTCTGCCTACAGCCAGTGGGGGCCCCCTTGTGGAGGGGCCCGGACGCAGATCCGGGAGCTATTAGCAGGCAAGCGTTTTCAAACGTCGGCGCTCGACCTCATCTCAATTTGTAAGCGGCTGGGAAGAAACTGAGGGCAGGACATGCTCAGGCCCAGGTAAGGTCCAGGAGGGAGCTAGTGTGGATCAGGATAGCGCAGGTGGGAGATGGAGATGGGAGATGCTTCTCCAGGGCCACTGGCTGTAGGCAGAATACCTGTTTAAGTGGTGGATTGGTGGGTGGGTGGGTGAAGGGTGGTGGTAAGTAGTGGTGGTGGGTGAAGGGTGGTGGGTAGGGTGGTGGGTGTTAGGTTGTTGGTTGGTGGGTAGGTGGCGGCTGGGGAGAACTGGGCAGGACATTGCTCAGGGCTCAGGTAAGGGTCCAGGGAGGGGGGGCCAGGAAGGGCCCAAGTTTAAGGGAGAGCTCAAGAGGCATAGGTTAGGAGGGGGGCCAGGGAGGGCCTAGTTAAGGGAGAGCTAAAGAGGGCATAGGTTAGGAAGGGGGCCAGGGAGGGCCCAGGTTAAGGGAGAGCTAAAGAGAGGCATAGGTTAGGAGGGCCAGGAGTGGGCCAGGGAGTGGGCAGGTTAAGGGAGAGCTTGTTAAAGAGGGCATAGGTTAGGAGGGGGCCAGGATGGGGCCAGGGAGGGAGGGTAAGGGGGACACAACTACTACACCTCTTCCCCGATAACCGAGCAGGACTCCCATTTTGACGAATGGCTCAATGGTAGAGCTCGTTGAAACAAGAAGGCGCGGGGTATGAATCCCTACGGGTGCGCTTTAGTGTTGCGGGTTGATGTCAACCGTATGGTAGCAGTGCGCCAGGAAAAGTAGCAGCCCGTTGTCTACCGTCATAAACAGGGCTCACCTGGAAGCCACGCCCCACCAGGCATTCCTCCTTACTTTTAACCAAGGCAGGATATACCCAGGCTCTGGTTATGGAGGGGGGCAGGTCATGGGGAACATTCAAATTTGAAATTCAGATTCAAATTTTGTGATTGTGCAAATAGTCATGTAGATGCATGTGTTGCCCCACTCAGGCTGGCTTGCTCCTGTTCGCAGATGGGCGTGTGGCAGAGGCGATGAACGCCCTCAAAAATGTAAACCTAGCCAAACCTTCCAAACCAATAGCACAACTGCTACACCTCTTCCCGACTTTCTTCGGTCTATCAATGTCTCATGTATATGTATGCGTTGCCCCCAACAGGCTGGCTTGCTCCTGTTGGAAGTTGATCGTGTGGCAGAGCGCGATGAACGCCTCGAAAATATGTACTATGCCAAACCTTTCAACCAGCACAACTGCTACACTTCTTTCCTGTTCTTTGGTCTATCAATGTCTCATGTATATGTATGTGTTGCCCCACCCAGGCTGGCTTGCTCCTGCTGGAAGATGGGCGTGTGGCAGAGGCGATGAACGCCCTCAAAGATGTACCTAGCCAAACCTTCCAACCAGCACAACTGCTGCACCTCTTTCCGGAGCATGCAGCAAAGTGGATCGCAGCAGGGCTGCCAGATCAGCCGTATTGGAAGCTGCATGCCCCTCTGCAAAGTGGGTTGTGTAGTGCTTGTATGTTTTTGTTGGAGTGTAGGGAATGGCGGTATGATATCATATCATCGTATGATATCATATAATGCTGGCAGTCTGACTAGGCTAAACTCACCATTTATATACAATATCATCAATGCAATTTGTATGATATCATACTCACCTTTGGTCAGCATCATATGACATGCCGGTCCCTATTTATGTGTGCATTTTTGTATGTATGTATGCATGTATGTATGTATGCACAGATGTATGTATGTATGTATGTATGTATGTATGTATGTATGTATGTATGTATGTGTGTATGTATGTATGTATGTATGTTATGTTATGTATGTATGTATGTATTATGTATGTATGTATGTATGTATGTATGTATGTATATGTGCGTTGTGCATTCTGCTTGTTGCACTGCCAGATCTTGCAACTTGTCACTTGAATGTATGTGTGTATCCTGGCACCCCATATGTGTGTATCTGGCACCCCATATGGTGTATCCTGGCACCCCATGCCTGGCAGACAACATAGGCAGGTTCTTAATGATACAGCACCTGAAGTCAAAGTACTCCTAGATCATTCCCCAATTTTTATCCCCACTACCGTAATTTAGGCCATCTATCTATTTTTAGCATATCTAGATTATGGTAGCTCAACTATATATGTTTAGCCCATCTATTTTTTAGCCTATCTAGATTATGGTATCTGAACTATATTTGTTTAGCCCATCTATATTTTTAGCCTATCTTAGATATGGTATCACAGACTCACTATATACATTGTTTAAGCCCTCTATTTAATTTTATCTCAACTAATATTTATGTTCAGACCATCTATTCAATTTCATCTCAACCATTTATTTTTAGACCATCTAGATCATTGTATCTCGACTACATGTTTTTAGACCATCTTTATAATTGTATCTCAACTATCTCCATAAGTGCCTAAGTCCTAAAACGCCCTAAGTTGAATCGCTATTGTGATTCAAGGTCCTACAGGACCCCAACTGCTCGGAATTGAATTCTGAGTAGATCATATTGTCCGCGAATGCGTCACTAGGCGCGCAGCTAATATTCTGTTCGCATTTGGCATCTCGCCGCGAGCAGCCCAGCTCGGAGAGGCCGTGCACGAGCTGGCAGTACACGAGATGTACAAAAAAAAGCTTGAGTTGAGAAGCAACGAGACCGCGGATACGGGATCGCGCGAGCTAGCCGGCGACTAAAGTTTTCCCGCGGATGAAAGGCGTATCGGAACCCAACCACAACGGTCGGAGGCTGACGCTTCAGCCTTGCCCTCGGAATTTACTATGGAATAGAAGTACAACTCGAAATTCACCCTCCCTTAGTTCCCAATTCCACCTCCCTACTTGAAATTTCGGGCCCCCCATTCCCAAATGCAAATCACCTTCGAGATGTGTCATTTTAGAACGATTAAAATTGTTTTTATTGAAATAGTGATTGAATTGATATTTGAACAAGTTTTGTATTTAGTAATTTCTGCATGCTATATTAAGCAAAAACTGAAACAAATATGCACAGAGTCTACGCGCTACTACATGATTAGGAACACCCACGAATGCAATTATGATGATTTTGCTATGTTAATGCCTGACCGCCTGTAAGCCACATTTCAGCAATACCTGCCGTCCAGACATGTAGGGGAAGGTGTGAGCTATAGGACTACTACTTTTTAATTCAATGAATTTGGGAGAACGCGATAGATCTAATCAATCTTTATAAAAAGAGGTGATTCAACTTAGGGAAGCCCATAGTTAAGCAAATTAGCATGTTTTCACTTTAGCTGTTGCCACAATTGAGCAAACACAAATTTGAGTATAATATATATTGAACTGATGTGATGGGCAGCTTTATGCCAAAATTTTTGACTAATGACTGAGGCCATTATGGCTAAACCATTCGCGATTTCATGCTCCACCAAGACTTAGGACCTATGGTGATATATGTTTTGTAGACCATCTTTTAATTGATCTTCACAAAATTTATCCTCAACGGTATCTGATGTTAGCTTCCATCTACTTGCCAAATGCCAAATACCAAAGTTGCAAATCTTGCCAAATTGCCAAATCGCAAGCTGCAATGATTCGCTTGAAGGGGTTGTGTTCGGCCTGTACGTGCATTATGTTTGTTTGTTTGTATTGGTTCATGTGCAGAGTGCAGTGTGAGTGGGCAATCTGCATGCTCATCTTAAAATTGGGTTTGTGAGTTGCTTGGTATGTTGTTGTATAGGTCATAGTGCAGGTGCGTGGGTGAAGGCCTCTGCGACGCTGCAGCCCTAGGTATCTGTGCCGCCGCTCCCCCTCACGTCACCATCAACCACCCCGCACCGATTGCCTCTCGCCGAGCGCGGGTGTAAGCCGTGTACTTGGGTTCTACTACATTGAGAGGTGGTCAAAGGTATGCAGGTCACACTTTTCTTTCCAACTATGGAGTTCACTTTAATAAACCTGGAACCGTACCTTGGTATAACAAAGTTTCCAGGACATACCTGATACTTGACGGAACTCCCATGCACCTGCCTGCGAGTTGTCGCTACTCGCCGATGCGAGTGTCAATCCCGGTGCTCTACTACCTCTCCTGGGGACTCCCTCCATTCCCCAGCGATCACCACACGACAGCTCCCACAGTTGTTTCACCACACCGCTACCACGATCAACATGCCTCATTACGGTCTGTTCTGACCTCCTGTACATCTGACAGCGCCTCTCTATCAGCTGACCCACACAGGGGGGGTGGTGTGGGGTGTGTGGGGGGGGGGTGGGGGGGGGGGGGGCTTTGGGGGGGGGGGGGGGGGTGGGGGGGGTGGGGGTGGGGGGGGTGGGGTGGGGGTGAGGGCGGGTGGGCTGTGGGGGGGGGGGGTGGGGGGGGGGGTGGGTGTGGGGGGGTGCGGGGGGCGGGGGGGGGTGGTGGTTTTTTTTTTTTTTTTTTTTTGTGTGTTTTGTGGGTTTCTCTGACTCCGCCGCCTGCGCTGTCGGCAATCAACTATCACGTTCCTTACCGGCCGTCCCAACGCCTCTAGTCTGTAAGCTGTCTAAGATATGTAGAGAAAAGCAGGAGCAAGATTCAAGATGTGGCATGTCCAAGGGGGGGGCACACATCCTCCAAACAGCTGGATTCACTTTTATTCGGGTTTTCGTTTTTTAGCGGTTGCTATAGAGATACTTGATAAGCACCTTACTCTGTCGCCAGGTATGTAGTTGTATACTGGTTATACTATGGATGCGTGTAGTACGTTTACGTGTAGCTAGGTAGTAGTATGATATGTATATGATATGTATGTTTATCGTAGTGTATGTACTGTTGTGTGCATGTATGGTATGGTGCTAAGTATCGGGGTTAGGTAGTTTATGTAGTATGTATTATGTATGTATGTGCTTAGGTATATGTTGGTAATGAAGTGAGTAGGTTAGCGGAAGTAGGTATACTTAGGTACGTATTTAACGATAGTAGTTCTAGTTCTAGGACTGGGTAAGGGGTGCGGGTTAGGTGGTAAGCATTGATGTTTGTATGTATGTGGTATGTAGTTGTTACGGTTGATGTACTGTATTAGGTATGGTGCATTGGTATGCTGTTGTAGATTGTAGTTATGTATGTATGTAGCTATGCAGTAGTTGTATATGTATGTAGTATTGTATGACGTTGCATGTAGCTGGACCTCCACAAACGCGCGGTGGATAAGATATTGATCCAGACACCTACTTGCTGTCAGGATGTACGTTAAATATTATGCTATGGGATATTATGCTATATATTTACGCTATGGATGATGTGCTATGGTGTCCGACGGATGAATTAGCTATGGATGGATGAGGATGTATTTTGGTGCGATTACTGTATGTTTGGTTCAGTCCACTAATCTGTTTTTTTGCATGATAAGATATTGATACACCTACTTGCTGCAGGGTTTGTGTGTGTTGTGCGCATCGTATGTTGTGAGCGTGTAAATGGTGTGTTTGTCTGTGAAAGCAATATAATTTAATGCCACGTGAACTTCACGAGTCCTGAGGACAGGTGTGAAATGTGTGGCGTAAAATGTGTGAGTGTGTGCTTTTTTAAATTGTTTGGTTTGTAAATTGTGTGTGTGTGTAAAACAAATAATTAATCACAGCTAACAGCAGTCATCCGTGCAGGCCAGTGTTCACCATATGTGTAGTGGTTGATTGTGATTTATTTGGTGTTGTGTGTATGTTATGCGTATAAAAATATGTGTGTGTTGTGTGGTGCGATGTTTTGTTGTGTTCAATGGTGTTGCTTTATAATGTGTATGTGGTGCGGTGTGTGTGGTGATGGTTGTTGTGTGGTGGAAAGATGTTGCTTTTAAAGTTTGTGTGTGCTGTGTGTTGTGATTGTGTTGTTTGTGTTCGTAAATGTGTGGTGCTTTTTAAATGTGTGATGTGTGCGTGTTGTGATGTTTTGTGTGCTGTTAAAAGTTGTGCTTTTAAAGATGTGTATGTGTGTGCTGTGGTGTGTATGTTGTGTGTGTGTAAAATTGGTGTTTTTAAAGGTTAGTGGTGGCGTGGGTGTGTGTGATTGTTTGTGTTGTGTGAAATGTGTGTTTTTAAATGTGCTATGTGTTGTGATTTGTTTTGGCTGGTGTGTAAAATGTGGTCTATTTAAGTGATGTGTTGGCGTTATTGGTGTGGATTTGTGTTTGGTGTGTGTGTAAATTGGTGGGTTTTAAATTGTGTATGTTATGTGTGTGTGCTGTATGATGTTTTTGGTGTTGTAGTAAATGGGTGTGTCTTGTTTAAAATTTTATGTTCGTGCTGTGGAACAAACAATAAACCTCAGTATGAGAAGGACGATCCCATCGCTGTTCCAGTCCAGGTGTCAAATGTGTGTTGGATTCTGTTTGCTGTTGACGATGTTTGCTGTTGTGAAATTTGTGTGTCTGGTGCGTATGTGATTGTATGCTGGTCGAAATGTACAGATTGGCAATAAACAATACAGCACCCTCTTCCCTCGCTGCAGGGTCAGGTGAATGTGTGTGTTGCATTTTGTTTGTCACGTGTGTGTAGTGTGTTAAAAAATGTGTTGCGTGTGTGTGTCGGTTGGAAATATAAGTGGAAGGCAATACGTATATCTTCATTTTATATTCCCGTATAAACTATGAGTAAAGTATGAATAAGTTGAAGACTATAAAAAGTATGCAAATAAAGTATGAACGTTAAGTTAGATAAAGCGTATGAATCGTAAAGATGCAAATAAAGCTGTATCGAAGATAAAAGTTGCATATAACGTATGAATCCATAAGAAGTATGGCACATAAACGTATGACGTATCATAATTCATAACAATTAAGTGAAGTTAAAGTGATCATATAACTATGACTATAAAAGCTAGCATAAACGTATGAATATAAAGAGCAATCTTGAACGTAATAAATATGCATAATACGTATGAACGTATTAACTATGATCTACGTGAATGTTAAAGTATTCATATAAACGAATATAAAACGTTGAGTGTTATTGCCTTGGGGAAGACTTTTACAGGTTAACTTTAGATATTGCTCGAACGTGTAATATATTCATTGCTTCACATATAACTCTCAAAAAAATATCTGGGCAAATTGGTTGTCTAAAATCGTGTTCAGAAAACGTCGAATCTC
>JAJSRW010000459.1:0-35511 GCA_022414725.1 Microglena sp. YARC | reverse complement strand
CACAAGTACGATCACAATGAAAATGAGGACAACCTTCCCTCAAAGAGCATCCATCGCGCTCAACAGACATCCCTCGCCCTCGCCCCAACACCCCCAACAAACTCACCGTCTTTCTGGCCGGCTCTTGCTCACCGGGACGCACCGGGCCGCCCCCCTGGTTATGTCCATTTCGGGTGGCACGCAGCCTCAAGGGTTTGTGCCCCTGCACTGCCCATCGCCCCCCAGCGCCTTCTCTCTCCCTTCGGCGCTTCCGCACCCCACCTGCCCCACCTGTCACCCCCCCACCTCCAGGGACCGCGACCCCCCCCCCCCCTCACCCCCCTTACCCCCACCTCTGCGCTCTTTGATCTTAGGCTTAAGGGCGGGTTGGCTCGCCCCCAGTTGCAATTCCGATGGTGGAGAGTCTTGACTTGGGATGTCATCCTCATCCATCACCCCAAAGCATTCTCCCTTCCTCACCCACCACCGCATCACATCGCATCCACACCCCTCGCCGCACGCCGACCCCCACCGCCAAAAAACCTAACCAACCTTTGCAGCTCTTTAATCCGGGAAGTCAGCTTCCAGCCCCCAGGATGCACTGATAAAGGTGCTAGCAGCTTGACTTCGTGTTTTCCTATACCCATCCCCACTCATCTGCATTCTCCGGGCTCGTTCCCGCCTCAACACCCATACCACCAACGCTTCATCCCCACCCGCAGTCTCACATCCCTAACCGCCAACTACAACCAACACACCCCACAACACCAGGCACAACACAACGCAAAGCAACTAAGACACACAAAAAACACAACACAACACAGCAGCAACACAAACAACACAACAACAACACAACATTAACAACACAAACAACACCACACAACACAAAACAACACCCACAGCTATTTTATCCAGTGGGCCAGCATCAGCACCACACTGATGCATCGATCGCTCATCAAAGAGTTCACAGGCCAAAGATCTTAGTCCAGCTAAGCTAGCTCTGCGATTTCCGTGTCAACCCAACCCAATTAATCCACCCCACCCACAAGCTTTGTTCCCAGGAGTCAGAGCAACAGCCCCCAGGTGGCATCATATAGGTGGCTGTAGATTCATTTTTTGTGTATCTGACCTCCAGCGCCCACTGCATCCCCACATCAAGTATTCCTTCTCCCTCACGTCGGCCCACACCCACTCACCCTACAAGCCCAACGGCCTCCAACCCCCTGTCCCACCTCCCCCAACCCCAACCCTCCACACCCACCACAGCTTTTTATCCAGGAGTAGTAATACAGGCCACGCCGCAGGTGCATCCAGTCAACCCCACAAAAATTTTTTCAAGGAGTTCACAGGCAAGCTGCATTGGCTTAGCTATATGTCTGTTGCATATGATCCCTACCCACCACAACCACACCACGATAGTCCCACCTCTACCACAGCGCAACACACACGCAACCCCACCCAGACACGCCACAGGCTATCGCTATCCCGGGAGTCAGAATCAGCCCCCAGGTGCATCCAGTACCCATTCAAGAGTTCACAGGCAAGGCTGCATTGGTTAGCTAATGTTGTGCATTATGATCCCTACCCACCCCACCACACCACTTAGTCCCACCGCACTCCACGCACGCACAGACGCCACACACAACCCACCACACACAACACCCACAGCTATGAATACACAGAAGAGTCAGGTTCCAGCCCCACTAAGCTCATTGCCAGTCACCCCATCTGAAGAGTTTTGCCACAGGCAAGCTGCATTGGCTTTCAGGCCTAATGTTGTGTATAAAGATACTCGACCTCCACCGCCCAAATCGCCATACCACACAAGACACCATCTAGCCCCACACGACAACCAAACAACACACACTGACCCACCCACCTGCCCACCTGCAACAAAGCCCACTGACCAACAAAGCCCACCTGCCCAACGGAAATTTCGTACACATCCCCACCCCAGGTACTACAACCGCTGCGTAGCGGCAAGCACAGTCCACGCCTTGCTTATTGAGCCCCTCTGCGCTCATTTCGCACAGAGATTGTCTCCTCATAGCCAAAACCCTGTGGAGCCCGCTCGTCCGCAGTTTCTCACGCGGCACTATTTCTTCATTCATATTCGCCAACTAAATAACAGCCGCTGACACAACTAAACTCTTGCGTTTGGTGGTTGTGCGCTGGGACAGAGCATTGTGGATAAAAAGGAAGTGAGTCTGTTGGAGGGGTAGTTGGAGCCTTGTCTTGATTTGAACCCCGACACTTGAAGTTCTGGTGGGCACACAAATGTAGGTACCTCCTGCCCGCAAGCCCACTGCCACGTAGGGGTTCAAAATTAATCACAATACACTGAAAACCATTACCCTTACCCCGCACATCCTCTAGCTGCCCCAGGCCCACCCAGCGGACCGCCGATATCCAGCACTTTACAAATTCTTGTTGCGGCCTAGGGAGTCTGTTGATCAGCCTGCAAACCGGCTACGACAATCTCTGCATGCTCCCTGATCTGGCTGGCCCCGATGCCCATTCTAGATGGTTCCTGTGGCAATGTTGTTGGGACCGTTAATCACCCACATCAAGCCTATACTCCCACCCAACCAGTACGCTCCAGCCTATCTCCTTCTGCCCTGTCTGCCCATGGCCTGCTACCTACTCAGTGCCAACCCAGATGGGGTTCAATAAATACCACCTACCTCCCAACTACCCCCCACCCTTCCTGCCCTGTCTGCCCTTAGGGGCCCACCCAGCGGACCGCGATTCCGAAACCTTTTTATCTTGGCGGCGACTAACACTAAGCAGAAGTTCCTTGGCGTCCATGGAGGGCGCCCACTCTTCGACCGCGGAATCCTAAACTCTGCGACATGCCAAAGTGCGTGGGTGACCACTTGACTACACACGCTTGCGTTGGCACGACCGCGTCCTAGCAGGAGCTTGCAGGGACTAAGCTACCAAAACCTTAGCATTCTGACAATTATACTCTCGTTACCAGGGCTGGCCCCTTTAACCACCAACCTTCTTCAGCAACTCGGGTCTCGCTATCCGCCGTCTTTCCAATTACAAGCCCCTCCGAAGCCATACCAACACGGAATCATCCCAGGACCGACACTAGCGCGGGACCTAGGACCCAGATCTTAGAAATAGGTTGGTTAGACTCAGGATACACCAGCAGGTTAGAGCCATACATGGCCCCTATACAGGTGGCAAATCCCTATCGGTGGGCCACCCGGGGATAAAAGTAATTTTGACAATTGTGTGGAGTGGTACTCGATGTGAGCACGCCTCCACTTGCAAGAGCCACATTTCACAACCCTCGGCGCCCATAGTATTCCCTCTCTCCCTCACCATACCACCCTTTGAGAGGGCCCGCCCTCAACCCAATCCTCACCCACCTCAACTCTCACCCCAAGAACCCTCAACCCCACTCCCTCCCCATCCCACCCCATCCCTCGCCCCAAATACCCACACCCTCACCCCCCTCAACTTCAATCCCAAACCCACCCACCCACAGCTATTTATCTAGGAGTCAGGCATCAGCCCCCAGGTGCATCATATAGGTGGCCGTAGATTCATTTTGTGCATCTGACCCCACCCCCACCCAACACATCAGTATTCCTCTCTCCTCACCATACACCCCCACACCCCGCCCTCAACCCAATCCCCTCACCCCAACACCCCTCACACCCACCCTCAACTGCCTCACCCCCCCATCAACACCCACTCCCCTCGCGCCCGGACCCCCGAGCATCCTCGCTGCTCCCCTTACTTGCCCACACCCCTCACCCCACCCTCAACTTCAATCCCAAACCCCACCCACCCACAGCTATTTATCTAGAGTCAGGCATCAGCCCCCAGGTGCATCATTTAGGTGGCCGTAGATTCATTTTGTGAATCTGACCCACCCACCCCACATCAGTATTCTCTCCCTCACACCCCCACCCTCACCCACACCCACCCAACCCCAACCCTTCCCACCCCTCACCCCACCCCAACCCTCCCACCCCACAGCTTTTTATCCAGGAGTCAGGCAACAGCCCCAGGTGCATACCGATTCCCATCACAAAGAGTTCACCGGAAAAAGCTTTGGCAGCAGCCAGGCGTTCTTTTGCTGGCCCTACCCACCCTGATCGGCAATCATGCGACTTTGGAATGAAACCCGCCTGATGACACAATCATAGGTGCGGTGGGGTTGGCTTGGCTTGGCTTGGCTTGGCTTGGCTTGGCTTGGCTTGGCTTTGGCTTGGCTTTTGGCTTGGCTTGGCTTGGCTTGGCTTGGTGGTATTAACAATCAGTTCCCCCCCCACACACATACACCACCACCACCATCATCGGCAAACACCATCACACTTAGCCTACCGCCTGATCGGCATCATGCGACTTGGAATGAACCCGCCTGATGACACAATCATAGGTGCGGTGTTGGCTTGGCTTGGCTTGGCTTGGCTTGGCTTGGCTTGGCTTGGTATTAATCAGTTCCCCCCCACACACACATACACACCACACACCATCATCGAAACACCATCACACTTAGCCCTACCCGCCCTGATCGGCATCATGCGACTTGGATGAACCCGCCTGATGAACAAACAATCATAGGTGCGGTGTTGGCTTGGCTTGGCTTGGCTTGGTTTAGTTTGGCTTGGCTTAACTTGGCTTGGCTTGGCTTGGCTTGGCTTGGCTTGTTTTGATAGCCCCCCCCCCCCCCCCCCCCCACACACACACACATGTGACCACATCCGCATTCCACCACAAAATACCTCTAGCCCTACCACCCTGATCGGCATCATGTGACTTGGAATCACCCAGCTGATAAAACAATCCTAGGTGCGGTGTTTGCTTGGCTTGGCAGTGATCCCCCCCCCCAACACACAACACACACAGCACAAAACACCACCACAGTCACACAAACAACACCCCCCCCCCCAAAACAAAACACACACACGCACACAACCACCACCCACCCCACCACGCACCACACCAAACACAACAACACAAACAATACCCACCCACACACAACACCACATCAACACCAACACAAACACCACACGCCAACACACCAACAAACACCAACCACAACCACCACCACACCAACAACAACAACAACAACTAACAACACACCACCAACACACCACCACCGACCACCACACCAACACACCAACAACACCAACAACACCAACACACAACAACACCAACCACACACCACACCAACACCACCAACAACACCAACACCACCAACCACCACCACCACCACCACCACCACCAACAACCACAACAACAACACAACCAACACGCAACCAGCAAAACCACACCACCACCACCACCACCAACACCACCACCACCACCACCGACCAACCACAACCACCTACCACGCACAAAACCACCACCACCACCACCACCACACACAACCACACCACCAACAAACACGCACCCACCGCACACACCACCACCACCACCAACACACCACACCAAAACCACCAACCACCAAAACCAACAACAACAACCAACAACACTATACACCACACACCAACAACACCAACAATTCAAAACCACACCACCACCACCACCACCCACCAACACACACCACCACCAACAACAAAACACCAAAAATACACCACCAACCACCACCACACCACCCAACAACAACACCAACAAACCAACACACCACCACCACCACCGACCACACCACCAAACCACCACCAACCATCACCACAACCCCCACCACCAACCACCACCAAACACACAAAACCCACCACCACAACAACCACACCCCATTCCGGAACCACGGGAAAACCAGGCCCACCACCACCAGACCTGATTTTTCCCTTGGGTACCAAACCACACCACCACCCACACCACCACCTTTTGTTTGTGTACTTCCTTCTTGGGTTGGGTGTTGGGTTGGGTTGTTTTGGTTTGTCTTGGTGAGGTCACCACCGTACCTTAGGTTTTATTGGTTACTTGGACCACAACGAGTGGTTACCACCTTGGTTTGGTTTGTTAACCACCCCTTTGTGGTTTGATATTTGTTTGGTTTGGTTTGACTTGGATGTGATTGCTTTGTATGAGTCTATCACTTTAGTGCAGTTTTGTTTGTTTTTGTTTTGGGGGTTTCCACAACCCCACCACGACCTGGCCTGGGATTAGCACCACCACCATAAAACCAACCACCACCACCACCACCACCATCACGCATACCACCAAAACCACCAGCCTTCACGACCGGGAACCACCGAGTGAGGGGTGGTGACCACACACGGCACCAAAAGACACCACCAAACCACCACCACACCAACAACACCATAACACACCAGCCACCCACACGTTACCAAACCCACCACACACAACAACAACACCACACACCAACCACTATGGTATGGTGTGGGTCACCACCGAATAATCCACACCACACACGCACCAAACCACGCACACCACAGGCCAACACGAACACCAACACCACACAAACCCAACACCAACACCACGCACCACCACACACCACAACACCAACACAAAAGCTGACACATGTGACACACCACCAACCACCACCACCACCACCACCACCCACCACCGGTACTGAGGGTGGTGTGGTGGTGCGTGGTGTCTTAGGTGGTGGTGGTGGTTACACCCACCACCAACCGGACCACCACCACAAAACCACCAAAAACCACCACCACCACCACACCCACCAGTGAAAACGATATTCACCACCACCCACGCAAACACAAACCACCACCACCACCCACACCAAAACCACCACCAAAACCCAACCACCACCATTCCGACCACCACCACCAACCAAAACAAAACACACCCCAACCACCACCACCACCACCAAATACCACCACCACGCACCCATCCACCAAAACCACCACCACCACCACTCGCAGACCAAACCAAACACACCACCCACCGAACCACACCACCACCACCAAACCACCACCCTGACCCAAACCACCTGATTGGATCAACAGGATAAACCCACTGATGATAGCACATCATGGGTAAGGTGTTGCTTGGCTTGGCTTGGCTTGGCTTGGCTTGGCTTGGCTTCGCATTGATCAGCCCACCCCACTACCCCCCCTCACAGAAACATACACACACCACCACCACGCAACCACCACACAACCCTGCTTGGTATCTTGCAACTGAACCCAAACCAAACCAAACAAACCAAACCAAACAAACCGAAACTAACCCTACACAAAAACAAAAAAAACAAACAAAACAAAACAAAAACAAAACAAAACAAAACAAAACAAAACAAAGCAAAGCAAACTAACCCAACCCTACTCAAACTAAACCAAACCAAAACAAAACAAACCCAAACAAACCAAAACAAAACAAACCAAAACACATAACCCAAAAAACAAACCAAATCAACAATAACCCAACCCTACCCAAACCAAACCAAAACAACCAAGCTAACCCAACCCCTACTCAAAACCAAACCAAATCAAACCAAACCAAACCAAACCAAACAAACCAAACTAACCTTACACAAAACAAAATCAAAACAAAACAAAACAAAACAAAACAAAACAAAACAAAACAAACCAACATAACCCAAACCAAACCAAACCAAATCAACATAACCCAACCCTACCCAAAACCAAACCAAACCAACAAGCTAACCCAACCCTACTCAAAACCAAACCAAATCAAACCAAACCAAACCAACCAAACCAAACCAAACAACCACAACCATAACCCAAACAAACCAAACGAAACGCAAACCAAACCAAACCAAACCAACACAACCCAATTCAAAAAACCAAACAACCAAACCAAACAACAAACAAACAAACCAAACCAACATAACCAAAACAAAACAAAACAAACAAACCAAAACAAAACAAAACAAACCAACATAACCCAACCCTACTAAAACAAACACAAACAACAAATAACCTTCAAAACCGAAACGAAACCAAACCAACATAGCCCAACCCTACCAAACCAAACCTAAAAAACAAACCACCAAACAAACCAAACCAAACCAAACTAACCAGCCCTACTCAAACCAACCAAACAACCCAAAATAACCTAAACCAAACCAAACCAAACAACCAACATAACAACCCAACCAACAACCCAGGCCCAACCCAATTCATAACCAAACCAACCAACCCAACCCCAGCCATGTCACTGTATTAGGCTAAGCCCACCCATCCTTCCTATGCAGTTGGTGATGATGATCCAAGTGATGATTGTAGCCACACCACAGCCCCACACCACACCTAACCACCCCCAGCCATGTCACTGTATTAGACTAAGCCCACCCATC
Organism: Microglena sp. YARC; assembly: GCA_022414725.1. Taxonomy (NCBI): domain Eukaryota; kingdom Viridiplantae; phylum Chlorophyta; class Chlorophyceae; order Chlamydomonadales; family Chlamydomonadaceae; genus Microglena; species Microglena sp. YARC. Next base: position 27,263 of record JAJSRW010000459.1, on the reverse strand, counting down.
CTTCCTATGCAGTTGATGATGATGATCCATGTGATGATTGTAGTCCCACCACACCCCCACACCACCCACACCACATCACCACACCACACAACACTCCTAACCCAACCCCAGCCATGTCACTGTATTAGGCTAAGCCCACCCATTCTTCTTATGCAGTTGATGATGATATGGTGATCGTGTTGAGCATGGACCCTAAAGGGTGGACTCAAGCATCAGCCATTACTGTATAAGGCTATGCAGACACCCCAGAATTGAGGAGCAGCCCTACCCCCCCCCCCCACCCCCCCCCCCCCCACCCACAACCCACACACACATAGCACCTCCGCCACCCATCCTTCCGATGCAGTTGATGATGATGTGATGATCGTGTTGACCATGGATCCCAAGAATGGACTGAAGCCAACTCCCAAGCCCTTTGACCTAGTAAGATGTGTGGGTGTGGGTGCGGGATTGGTGGTGGGGGGGTGGGGGGGTGGGGGTAGGTGGGTGAATGGACTGAAGCCATCTCCCAAGCCCTTTGCCCTAGTAAGATGTGTGGGTGCGGGTGCGGGTGTGGGTTGGTGAATGGACTGAAGCCAACTCCCAAGCCCTTTGCCCCAGTAAGATGTGTGGGTGGGGGTGCGGGTGCAGGATTGGGTGTGTGTGTGTGGGTGAATGGACTGAAGACAACTCCCAAGCCCTTTGCCCTAGTAAGATGTGTGGGTGTGGGTGCCGGTGCGGGACTGGGTGTGGGTGGGTGGGTGAATGGACTGAAGCCAACTCGCCAAGCCTTGGCCCAGTTAGATGTCTGGGTAGGGGTCGGTGTGTGTGTGTGTATGTGTGTGTGTGTCTGTGGTGGTGTGGTGGTGGTGTGGTGGTGGTGGTGGTGGTGGTGGTGGTGTGGGGGGAGAGGAGGGAAGTGAAGGATGGACTGAAGCAAGCAACTCCAAGCCCTTTGCCTCAGTAAGATGCCACGAATCACCCTGTCCTGCACTGTCCTTCTGTACTGCAGTTTTACCGCTGTTTTAGCAATATAACAAGTAATGTTTGGCTGATGTACACATGGGCTGATGTACCTTCACAGTGATGTTGTGATGCAGTACAACTGTTTTCTCAACGTACAAACGGAAGGCTGTCTGGAGCACAGATGAGCTAATGCAGATTTGTACGGGTGTGTGCGGTTGTGGAGAATATCCGAGCACTTGAGTCGATCAGTCTCTCGGTCTCTCAGGCCGTCCTCTTTTCTCTCTTGTAAAATTGGCAGGGATGGGGCGCGCTACTGCACTCAGAATCCCGCCTAGCTCTCTGCTAATGGGAGAGTTTCTTGGGTTTAGGTTTTTAGGGTTAGGGTTTAGGGTTTTCGATCCCGCCTAGCTCTCTGCTAATGAGAGTTTCTTGATTTAGGGGGTTTAGGGTTAGGTTTAGGGTTTAGATCCCGCTAGCTCTCTGCTAATGAGAGTTTCTTGGAAGAAGGTAAGAGTCGAGTGTCAAACTCTACTTAGTTCTTTGTAAAAGTAAGAAAGCCCGTTTCAGTGATATTGATTGGTCTTGTGGTACACCAAATCGCTAAAACGACGAAGGGTTGGGGGTTCGATTCCCCCTACGGTCGCCCTTAGTGTTGCAGTTCGTTGTCAACCGCAATGATAACTTGTCGCAGTTTGACGTGGTAGAGCCGTTCTCTGCCCGCGTACGACGGAAACCCTTAATACCACGCCCCACCAGACGTTATCATTACCCTACTGGTCGCGTTCCCTTCTTACTTGTAAAACGCAATGATAACTTGTCCAGTTGACGTGGTAGACCGTTCTCGTGCCGCGTACGACGGGCTCCTTAATACCACGCCCCACCAGACGTTATCATTACCCCTACTGGTCGCGTCCCTTCTTACATTGTAAAACGCAATGATAACTTGTCCAGTTGAGGTGGTAGACCGTTCTCTGCCCACGTACGACGGGCTCCCTTAATACCACGCCCCACCAGGCGTTATCATTTCTCTACTGGTCGCGTTCCCTTCTTACTTGTAAAACGTAATGATAACGCCTGGTGGGGCGTGGTATTAAGAGAGCCCCGTCTTGCGACGGTAGATAATGGGCTGCTACTTTACCTGGACAAACCTACCATGGCGATTTACAGCGACGGCGAACACTAAAGCGGCACGCTTACCATAGGGATTCGAAACCCGCACCTTCTAGTTTCAACCCACCACCAGCCACCAGCCACCACTACCGAAACCACTACCACACTACAACACTACCCACTACACACTACTACCGTACTACTACCACACGCACGCACTACCAACACTACTACTACACTACTACCACTATCCACGCCACCGGCGCTACCCACGCACCACCACACTATCACTACCACTACCACACACTACTACTACCCCTACTGCCACTACCGCACCACCGCGCTACGATACTCACCACAACCACTACTACCACTACACTACTACCACTACCACACCGTGGCGCTACCCCACCACCACCATCACCACCAACTACCCCCGACCACTACTACCAACTACCCACCACCATGCGCTACCACCGTGCTCACGGCACCACCACCACTACTACCACTACCACTACTACCACTACCCACCACCCGGCGGCTACCACCACCACCACCACTTCTACCACTACCCACCACTCTACCATTGAGCCATTCGAAACGGGATGTGAGCTAATGTCCCGTCACAGTGGTGTTGCGATGATATATTGTGGTACTACCGTTTTCTCAACAAAAAAACTGATGTTTGGCAGATGTACCGATGGGCTGGTGTACCGATGGGCTGATGTACATATGGCTGATGTACAGATGGAATGATGTACCGATGGGCTGATATACCTGCACAGTCATGCTGTACTGCTTTACTACTTTTTTCTTAACATACTAACTGAAGTTTGGCTGGTGTACACATGGTCTGGTGTGCAGATGGGCTGATGTACGTGAACTGTGATGCTGTGATGTTGTTTTCTCGACAAAGAAGTGATTTGTTTGCGTTCTCAAGATGCACTGATTTACTAATGTACTTATGATCTGATGTACTGATGTGCTTTTGATATGATGTACGTATGATCTGATGTTCTCATGTACTTATGATCTGATGTACAGATGTAATTTTAATATGATGTACTGATGTACTTATGATCTGATGTACAGATGTAATTTTGATATGATGTACTGATGTACTCATGATCTAATGTACTGATGTACTTATGATCTGATGTACTTATGATCTGATGTACAGATGTAATTTTGATCTGATGTACTTATGATCTGATGTACAGATGTAATTTTGATATGATGTACTGATGTGCTTATGATCTGATGTACTGATGTACTTATGATCTGATGTACAGATGTAATTTTGATATGATGTACTGATGTACTTATGATCTGATGTACTGATGTACTTATGATCTGATGTACTAATGTACTTATGATCTGATGTACTGATGTAATTATGATATGGTGTAATGATGATGTGATGTAATGATGTAATTTCGATATGATGTAATGATGTTATGATGTACTGATTGCCTAATCAGCAAGTCTACTGCTGAACCAAAGCACTGATGTACTGATGTACTGATGTACCATTGTACCCCTGCCCCGCCGCACCCATGGACGGCATCCATATGCGCTTGTACTAACATTCCGATGAACTGATGTACTGACATACTTTTGATCTGATACATCAATTTAGTGATCACTTAATCAGCTGATTTACTGTTGAACCAAAGCATTGATGTACGGATGTACATATGTATCACTGTACTCATATCCCACTGCACCCATGTACGGCACCCATATGCACATGTACTGATATGCCGATGTACTGATGTACAAATGTACTTATGCACTGATGTACCAATGTACTGATATACTTGATATGATAAATGTGCAAGATGGACTGATGTCACAATGTGCTGCCATAACTGATATGCGTGCTGTACCAATGTACTGATATGCGTGCTGTACCAATGTAACTGATATGTGTACTGTAGCCAAATGTACTGATATGTGTGCTGTACCAATGTACTGATATGCGTGCTGTACCAATGTACTGATATGCGTGCTATACCAATGTACTGATATGCGTGCTGTACCAATGTACTGGTATGCGTGCTGTACCAATGTACTGATATGCGTGCTGTACCAATGTACTGATATATGGCTGTACCAATGTACTGATATGCGTGCTGTACCAATGTACTGATATATGGCTGTACCAATGTACTGATATGCGTGCTGTACCATTGTACTGATATGCGTGCTGTACCAATGTACTGATATGCGTGCTGTACCAATGTACTTATCAACTGATGTACCGATGTACGCAGTTCCCTTTGCTGCCGTCTAAGAAAGTGACTCGAGATCTGAGGAAGAGGCCACTACATTTGTGGTTTTCGCACGTTGGCATGCCCACACGATTGATCAAATCGTTGAAGGAAAATTTGGGTCAGGAAAACAGCACCGCATTCACAGCGTGATTACTGTCATATGCAAGTGAGAGTATGGATTAGCCCATACACCCCTCCCCTTCCCACCCATTTTAACCGCGTCAAAAACCCAAATTACCTGCCTCAGGGTCAGAAAGGGGGTATCAACAAATGGCAGGCAGCACAGGTCCAAAGCACTTTTAATGGACTGCACATACCGTAACTACGAATGGGTGGTAACAGGGTTAAGTCTAACCCATAACAGCCCCGTTAACACGTAAAGGGAGGCTTTCCCGTCACAGACCTCCAGGGCAATGCAAACTCCCTGGCACGCATTACTGAACACTGCCCCACTGACACACTAACACACTAACACACACATACACACACACACATACACTAACACACACAGGGAACACACAGTGAAGAAACGGAGTAGGTGGAGGAGGAGGGAGGCTTCCCTACCACACACCACCAGGGCAATGCGAACTCCCTGGCACGCATTACTGAACACTCCCTTACTGACACACTAACACACTAACACACACATACACACACACACATACACTAACACACACAGGGAACACATAGTGAAGAAACGGAGTAGGTGGAGGAGGAGGGAGGCTTCCCTATCACAGACACGCCTCCAGGGCAATGCGAACTCCCTGGCACGCATTACTGAACACTGCCCCACTGACACAATAAGACACTAACACACATATACACACACACAGGGAACACACAATGAAGGAAAGGAGGAGGTGGAGGCGGAGGGAGACGTTCCAGTCACATACCTCCAGGACAATGCTAACTCACTGGCACACAGTATTGAAACACACACACTACACACTAACTCTGACACTAACACAAACACACTGACAACACTAACAGACTAACAACTGGCACTAACAGTACGACACACTAACACACTTGACATTAAACACTAACACACGAACACACGAAACACTACACAATACAGTAAGGAGGGGAGGAGGGGAGGAGGGGGGAGGCATTCCGTCACAAAACCTTCATAAGGGGGATGCTAACACACTAACACTGACACCACATTCTGAACATTGCAACTAACAGCACTAACCTATTCTAACACACTTAACACAGACACTAACACTGACACACTAACACACTGAAATAACACATCTGACACACTAACACACTGACAATAACACACTGAACAATAACACACTGACACACTAACCACTGACACTGATACACTGACACACTAGCACACTGGCACACTAACACACTGACACACTAAACACACCTGACACAACTACACCACTGACACACTAACACACTGAACACTAGCCACACTGACATACAACTAACGCCTAACACACTGATACACACTGTGAGGGAAAGGGACGAGGGGAGGAGGAGGAGGCATTCCCGTCACATACCTTCAGGGGGATGCATTAACACACTAAACGTAACATCTGCAACTGACACACACTAACACTGACACAACAATTTCTGAACACGCACACTAACACACTAACACTAACACGGCACACCTGACACACACTAACACACTGACACACAATTCTAACACGACACACTAACACACTAACTGCCTAGCAACTTCCATTAAGACACTGACCACTTACACTGGGCTACACTGACAACGCACTAACTAACCTGACACACTGAACAACAATATTGACAACGCACAGCTAAACACTACCTGACACACGACACACACACTACCCACAAAATACACTGACACTAACACTAACCTACTGACACTATAACCCTAACACACTGAATACATACAGTGACACACTGACACAGCTGATACATACAGTGACACACTGACACGAACACTAACCTACCGACAACTAACCCTAAACACTGGATACATACAGTGAAGGAAGGACGAGGGGGAGAGGAAAGGAACGGTATTCCGCGTCACATACGTACAGGGTGATGCCAACTCAGCGTCCCTCCTCAATGCTAGAGGCTGGTGTAGAAAAAGCCCGACAGCGTGGTAATTGACTTAATGCCGACCTCACTCCTGAGAGGCTGATGCTCAGGTGGGTTGGGAGGTCGGGCAAAAGTACTTGTTAATAATGGTCTTGATTACTTGAGCATGGCACAACAACATACAACAACAACAACAACAAACAACAAACGAACAACAACAACACAACAGCCAAATACACAAAAACACGAATAACATGTGTCATTATTAGTTGGCTTGACACCCTCACTCCTGATGAAGGCTGATGCTCAGGTGTGTTGGAGGTTGGGCAAGTAATAATTTTCGGAGCACCCCTATTCTGGTCCTAGGTGGCGTCGCACTATCCTAGGTGGCGTCCTAGGTGGCGTCGCACTGGTCCTAGGTTTCGGAGTTCTATTCTGGTCCTAGGTGGCGTCACACTATCCTAGGTGGCGTCCTAGGTGGCGTATACTGGTCCTAGGTTTCGGAGCACTATTCTGGTCCTAGTTGGCGTCGCAGAGGACAAAATTGGCGGAGAGTGTTGGCTATCGGAATGACTGTGGCAACATATGGATTCGCGGACCAAAGCCAGTTAGGTTACATAACAGTTGGCTGACAGAGTGTCAGGCTTCGTGGCCGGTCGCACAACAAACGACAGTTGTACGGTCCCACAACAGATACCGGTGACCTGGGCTCTCCTGCCCCCCAGAAGGGGGGCTCCGCCCAAAACAGCAACTGATTAACTGTTTTACTGCTATCCCATGGCAACACCCCAAGAAGGGGGGGTCCGCCCAAAACAAGCACTGATTAACTGCTTTTACTGCTATCCCATGCATACACCAAGAGGGGGGGCTTCCGCCCAAAACAAGCCACTGATTAACTGCTTTACTGTATCCCATGCCATACACCCAGAAACAGTATTTTATTGGTATAGATAAAATGCAATGTACCCAAGAAACAACTATATGATTGGTTACATATACAAAACTATACACCGCAAGAAAACAAGTATTTTAATTGTTATATCTAAAAAATGCATGTACCGGAAACAACTATATGATTGTTACATATAAAAACTATTAAACCGCAAGAAACAAGTATTTTATATTGTTATAAATCAAAAAATGCATATACCCAAGAAACAACTATATGGATTGTTTACATATAAAAACTATAAAAACCCAAGAAACCACGTATTTTTGTTTATATATAAATAAATGCATATACAGCAAGAACAACTATAGGATTGTTACATATAAAAACTATACACCCAAGAAACAAGTATTTTATTGTTATATCTAAAAATGCATGTACCCAGGAAACAACTATATGATTTGTTTACAGTATAAAAACTATAAACCCAAGAAAACAAGTTTTTATTGTTATAATCAAAAACATGCATAACCCAAGAAACAACTTATATGATTGTTTACATATCAAACTATAAACCCAGAAACAATATTTTATTGTTATATAAAAATGCAATATACACAAGCAAACAACTATAGGATTGTTTACATATAAAAACTATAAACCCAAGAACAAGTATTTTATTGTTATATCTAAAAATGCATATATCCAAAAACAACTATATGATGTTAATATTACAAACTATAAACCCAAGACACAAGTATTTTATTGTTATATTATAAAAAGGATAACCCTTAAGTTATACAAATATTATTTCATACAAATATAACCCGAATATACAAGTATTGTGTTAGATTAAACAAATACAAGTATTTATGTTACATAATGAATGTTAAAGCCAAGATACAACGTATTATATATATAAACAATTAAAAAAACAAATCCCTCAACCACTCCTCCTTCCCTCTAAATCTTGCAGTTACTGTCAACCGTCTACTTTCTTCAATGACCTTGCCAGGTACTGTCCACCGTCCTCCCAGCTGCATAAGCGCGTGCTAGCAAGCTCCAAGGTACGATCGATCAAAGCGGACTCCACAGTCATCTGCGTGATACAACTTATTACTGCTATCTCCTATGCATAACGCCCAAGTACAAGTCCCTCACCAGCCTTCCTCCTCCTCTCTAAATCTCTGCAGGTACTGTTCCACGTCCTCCAGCTGCTAGTTCCTGCTTGCAAGCTCCAAGGTAGATCGAATCAAAGCGACTCACAGTCATACTGCGGGTTCATCAACTCCCTATCAGAAGGGGAGGCTCTGTCTAAAACAAGCACTGATTAACTGTGTTACTGCTATACCATGCGAAAACCCAAGGTACAAGTCCCTCACCGCCTCCTCCTTCCTCTCTAATCTTGCAGGTACTGTCCACCGTCCTCCAGCTGCAAGGCCTGCTAGCAGGCTCCAAGGTCGTTGATCAAAAGCGGACTCACCAGGCCATTCTTGCCTGATACAACTATAACTGCTATACCCGATATACGACCCAATACACGAGTCCCTCACCGCCCAATAGACGAGTCCCTCACCGCCTCCTCCTTCCTCTCTAATCTTGCAGGGTACGTCCACCGTCTCCAGCTGCAAGGCGTGCTAGCAAGCTCCATTGATCGATCGATCAAAGCGCTCACAGCCATCTGCCTGATAAAACCTAATAACTGCATATCCATGCAATTGAACCCAACATACAAGATCCCTCAACCGCCTCCTCTTCCTCTCTGACCTTGAGGTACTTGTCCACCGTCCTCCAGCTGCTAGGCCTGCTAGCAAGCTCCAGGTAGATCGATTAAAGCGACTCACAGTCTATCTGCGTCATCAACTCCTATCAGAAGGGGGCTCTGTCTAAACAAGCACTGATTAACTGTGTTTACTGCTATCCCATGCAAAAACCAGGTACCAAGTCCCTCACCGCCTCCTCCTTCCCCTCTAACTTGCAGTTGTGTCCACCGTCTTCAAGCAGGCCAAGCCTGCTAAGCAAGCTCCAAGGTCGATCGGATCAAAGCGCTCACAGCCATCTGACCTGATACAACTATAACTTGCTATCCCATGCATGAACCCAATATACAAGTCCCTCACCGGCCTCTCCTACTTCTCTCTGAACAAGCAGGTGCTGCTACACCGTCCTCCAGCTGCAAGGCCTGCTTAGCAAGCTCCAGGTCGATCGATTCAAACGACTCACAGCCATCTGCCTGATACAACTATAACTTGCTATCCATGCCATGAACAATATACAAGTCCCTCACCGCCTTCCTCCTACTTCTCTCTCTGAAACAAGCAGGTTGCTTCAACCGTACCTCCAGCTGCAAGGCCTGCTAGCAAGCTCCAAGTAGATCGATCAAGCGACTCCACAGCCATCTGCCTGATTCACACTATAACTGCTATCCATGCATGAACCCAACATGGCCACGATCCCTCACCGCCTCTCCTACTTTCCTCTGAACAAGCAGGTGCCTGTCAACCGTCCTCAGCTGGCAAGGCCTGCTAGCAAGCTCCAAGTAGATCCATTCAAAGCGACTCACAGCCATCTGCCTGATACATCTATAACTGCTATCCATGCATGAACCCAACATACAAGTCCCTCACCGCCTCCTCCTACTTTCTCTCTGAACAAGCAGGTAGCTTGTCTACCGTCCTCCAGCTGCAAAGGCCTGCTTTGCAAAGCTCCAGTAGATCGAATCAAAGCGCCTCACAGTCATCTGCTGCATCACTCCCCAGAAGTACGGAGGTCGTTGGAGCATGTGGAGGTGGGAGCAGGGCAGCGGCTGGAGTGGGCGCTTTCTTCATGTAGACTGCATATGAGCGGACAAGCGGCTCTGGGTGGTATGCTGACACAGGTGGGTGCAGGTGGTAGGTGTGCGGCAACTAGGGGTGTAGTTGGTTGGTGCGGGTGTGTGCGGGTGCGGTAGGTTGGTGCGGGGTGTGAAGGTCTGCATAATGGTGCGGCAGTGCGGGTGGTGTGGAGGAGTGGGCCGCTTTCTTCATGTAGACTGCATTGAGCACGACAAGCTGCTGGGTGGTATGCTGACACAGCGTGGGTTGCATTGGTGTGTACGTGTGTGCGGCGGTGGTGCGGGTGGTGGTGATTGGTGGTGGTGTGGGTGGTGCGTGGTGGTACGGGTGCGGGTGGTGCGGGGTGTGAAGGTTGATAATGTGCGGGTGCGGGTGGTTTGGGCAGGAGTGGGCGCTTGCTGCATCGGTGGGCTTACATTGAGCTCGACAAGCTGCTGAGGTGGTATGGCTGACACAGGTGGCGTGCAGGTGCGTATGGTGTGCGGGGTGGTGGGTGGTGTAGGGTGGTGGTGCGGGTGGTGCGTGGGGTACGGTGTGCGGGAATATCGGGTGGTGCGGGGTGTGAAGGTTGCATAATGGTGCGGGTGCGGTGGATGGTGGCAGGAGTGGGCCATTTACTCCAAAGTGGCTTCATTGAGCTCGAGTGGGTGTGGGGTGGATGCGGAGGTGCGTTGGTTGCAGGTGCGGTGCGCGGTGGTGCAGTGCGTTGGTGCGGGTGCGGGGGGTGAGTGGTGCAGGGTCGGTGGTGCAGTGTTGCGGGCGCGCGGTGGTGGTGCAGGTGTTTTGGGCCGCTTGTGCATGTTTGGTCTGCATTGAGCACGACAAGCTGCTGGGTGGTATATGCTGACACATGTGGTGGCGTGCGGGTGGTGTAGGTGTGCAGGGGGTGCGTGATGCGTGGTGGTGTAGGTTGTGGGTGCGGGTTTGGTGCAGGTGGTTGAGCGGTGTGGGTGGTGAGGGTGCGTGGGTGGTGTAGGTTGGTGGGTGCGGGGGGATGCAGTGGTGAGGGTGTGGGGTGGTGAGGTGTGCGTGGTTGGTGTGGTTTTGGTGGGTGCGGGTGGTGCAGGTGGTGAGGGTGTGGGTGGTGAGGGTGCGTGGTGGTGTAGGTTGGTGGGTGCGGGTGGTGCAGGTGGTGAGGGTGTGGGTGGTGAGGGTGCGTGGTGGTGTAGGTTGGTGGGTGCGGGTGGGTAGACGGGTGTGGGTGGTGAGGGATGCGTGGTGGTGTAGCGTCTCGGTGCGCGTGCGGGTGGTGCAGGTGGTGAGGTTTTGGGTGGTGATGGGTGCGTTGGTGGTGTAGGTTGGTGGGTGCGGGATGGTGCAGGTGTTGTTGAGGGGTGTGGGTGGTGAGGCGGCGTACTAGGTGTGTAGCGTTGGCTGGGTTGCGGGTGCAGGTGGTGAGGTGTGGCGCCGGTGGGAGGAAGTTCGCACGGTGGTGTAGGTTGTAGGGTGCGGGTGGTGCAGGTGGTTGAGGGGTGGGTGGTGAGGGTGCGTGGTGGTGTAGGTTGGTGGGTGCGGGTGGTGCAGGTGGTGAGGGTGTGGGTGGTGAGGCGTGCGCGTGGTGTAGGTTGGTGGCGTGCGGGCTGGTGCAGGTGGTGAAGGGTGTGGGTGAGTGAGGGTGCGTGGTGCGTGTAGGTTGGTGGGTGCGGGTGGTGCAGGTTGGTGGAGGGTGGTGCAGCCAGGAGGGGGCGTTTACTCCATGTGGGTCTGCATTGAGCACGACAAGTGCGGTGATCCTGCACAAGGTGTTGTGCGTGCGGGTAGTGTGGTTGCGGGAGGTAGAGTGGTGCAGGTGGTGCGGGCGCTGTGTTGTGTTTGTGTGTGATGTATATGCGTGACTGGTGTGTGTTGTGTGTGAGAGATAAAGTTGGCTGATATACCACCTCACTCACTCACTCACTCACTCACTCACTCACTCACTCACTCATGCACTCACTTCACTCACTCATCTCACTCACTCAAGTCATGCACTCCAACTCACTCACTCACTCACTTCACTCACTCACTCACTCACTCACTCACTCACTCACTCACTCACTCACTCATGCACTCACTCACTCACTCACTCACTCACTCACTCACTCACTCACTCACTCACTCACTCACTCACTCATGCCACTCACTCACTCACTCACATCACTCACTCACTCACTTCACCTCACCTAGTTACACCCTCCCGAATTGCAGGTGCAGCAAAGCCCTCCTCCTGGACATAGTATTTTCAAGACATATTTGATGTTTGAAGGCAATGGTGGGTGCTGTATCTACTAATTATTTTCCTCCCCCCCCCCCCCCCCCCCCCCCCCCCCTCCGCCCCCCCCCCCCCCCCCCCCCACCCCCCCCCCCCCCCCCCCCCTCCCCTCTCTCACACAACACACCAAACCACCGCGGCCGGTGGCAGCAAGCCCAGCTTGAAAATTTTATTTTTAATATGTATTTGATGTTGACGGCCATATGGTGGTGCATATCTACAAACCCCCCACCCCACCCCACCCCACACACGCACACACACGCACACACACACACGCCCCCCCCCCATACACACACACCACCCATGGTGGGTGGCAGCTAGCCCCAGCTGGGAATTTTATTTTTAATATTAATTTGATGTGTGGCAAAAGGGTTGGTTCAGTAATCTACTTATTTACTGGACGTGCCCTTTGGTTGGCCAGACCTGTGTTCACTTCTGAGTTTCACTGGAGAGCAATGGGAAGTGCAGTGATTCTACTTTTTTTAGTGTGCTTATAACACCATGATGTCAAACTCAGGAGGGAGGTAATCAGTAGGGCCTTGCTTTTGGGGACTCGGGACTTCGACGGCACGAGGAGGCAGCATCACGAAGTCAGCTCCAGCAAAGTATTCACATTGAGTTTCTGTTGGAAGAGGCGATGGGGGGAGGCAGAATGCAGAGGCCGATGCAACTTGGTCGCGTGGCATTAGTGCATTTACGCCTCGTTACGATGTGGCAAAAACGTTTGGCATTTCTGTAGATAGGCGGGTGCAAGGGATCTTTTTTGGATGGCTTTCATGCGGAATGACGCCTCAGTGACGATCTGAAGAAAGCATTGTATTTCAAGATCTATTCGGTGCTGGTGGCAATGGTGGGTGCAGTATCTACTTATTTTCTTGACGTGCCCTTGGTGTGCTTGGACCTTGTGTTCTCTTCTTGAGTTTTCTGTGGAATAGCATTGGGGGTGCAGAGGGATGGTGGCATGCAGTATCTACTTATTTTCTTGACGTGCCTTTAGATGTCCTTGATCTGTGTCTTTCTGAGTTTCTGTGGAAGAGCAATGGGGGGTGCCAGAGCGATGGTGGGCTGCCAGTATCTACTTAATTTTCTTGACGTGCCTTTAGTTGTCCTTGGATCTTGAATTCACATTTGAGTTTCTGATAAAGGCGAGGGGGGTGCAATATGTACTTATTTTATTTTAGTATTTTATTTTTATTTTATTTTATTTTAGTATTTTATTTTATTTATTTAGTATTTTATTAGTATTTTTATTTTATTTTATTTTATTTAGTATTTTATTTTATTTTATTTTATTTTATTTATTTTAGTATTTTTTTTTATTTTATTTTAGTATTTTTTTTATTTTTTTTTAAGTGTGCTTGGATCTGGAATTTATGTTTAACTCAGGCAGGTGTATTAGTTGTTGCCGTTGCACTCGGGAGGCAGCGACACGAAGTCAGCCTCCAGAAAAGTATTCCACATCTTGAGTTCTCTGTGGAAGAGCGATGGGGGGTGCCAGAGCGATTGGGGTGCAATATCTATAATTTATGGGCGTGCCCTTAGTTGCGCTTGATCATGATTATGTCGAACTCAGGAGGGGTGATTTATATGGGTCGGCTATGTATATAATATAGTGAATTAAATTAATGTTAGGATAATATATATAATTTTGTCGGACGAGCGTCTCCACCAGGGGAATTCGAATTCATTGAAAAACTAATAGTATTGTACACAAAATAAATTAGTTTTCAAACGACTTATATTTAAGTTGCCGTTACCTAGGCATTAGTAGGGCCGTTGATCCCCAGGTAGATGGCATGAGAGGCAGAATCCAGGAAGTCAGCCTCCAGCAAAGTATTCACTTTGGTTTCTGTGGAAGAGCAATGGGAGGCAGATTGCAGAGGGCCGATGCACATGGTTTCATTGCGAATGACTAGGGGTCGGCTATGTATGTATAATTAGTGAATAAATAAATTACTTAATATTAGTCTCAGACGAGCCGTTCTTCACCAGAATTTCGAATTTATTTGAAAAACTAATATGACTGTGACCGGCTGTGACACTGTAATAATATTAGTTGAATATTAAGTTTTTCCAAACACTAATATTAGTTGCCGTTCACTTACGAATGACGCTCAGTGACGATCTGAAGGAAAACATTTGTATTTCAAGATCTTATTCGGTGCTGGTGGCAATGTGGGTGCAGTATCTCCTTATTTTTTTGACGTGCCTTGGTGTGCTTGGCTGTGTCCACATCTAGTTCTCTGGAAGAGCGATGGGGAGGAGACGCACGAGGGCGATGCACTTGGTCGCCTGGCGCACTACGCCTCGGTGACGATGTAGCAATAACGTGAAACGTTTGAGCATTTCTGTCAGATAGGCGAGGTGCAGGGATTTCTTTTTTCCGGAATTACATTCCGATCGGAATACGGAGACCCCGTTTTGGCCGAAATTTGCCGGAAATAAGAAAACCTAAAATGAAAAAAAGTTTTTTTTTTTACTGAAATTGACTTAAAATTTACCAAAATCGACCAAATCGGAATAAGGATCCTGTTTTGGGTGGAAAATGGGGAGGATGAAATAAAAAGGAATAAGATTTCCTCTTTTTTGATTTGAAAGAAAAAAATCTTGGGCGAGGTGCCTCTCCGGGTTGGGTTGGTTGGAGGCAGAAGTGGCAGACATGCCAATGGAGCGATGATGTCGAATAACCTGATGAAACATTACCCCACCAGACGTTTTTACTAGCAGCTGACCGTTCTCCGATCCCAAAAGTCTCATCAACTTCTACACATCCTGCATTGGCAGTCAACCATATTTTCCAAACCAATTTGTTGTGCCCCCCCCCCCCCCCCCCCCCCCCCCCCCCCCCGCCCCCCCCCCCCCCCCCCCCCCCCCCCCCCCCCCCCCCCCCCCCCCCCCCCCCCCCCCCCCCCCCCCCCCCCCCCCCCCCCCCCCCCATACACACACCACACCACCACATGGATTTTAGGCGGAAGTGCAGAAGAACAAAACATGGAGCTGATGATGGGCCGAATGATCTGTAGTAATGGACTAACCATCAGCCAGCCAGGGCTAGCATTGCTTTTGAACCGCTCTGTGCTTCTTAGTAAGCTTCTTAGTATTAGTAATGAGGCTAAGTAAAGAAGAAGAAGAAAAATCGGAACAGAAGCCAACCCAACAACAACCCTAGGCAAAACCTAGAACAAGCCTAACCCCATACAGCTGGTGGTTGGCACCACCATTCCCCTGCTTCAAGAGCAAACTTGGTTTAATAAGCTAGTCAAGAAAACCACGCAATTTCATTTTTGGATCCGAAGCCAACCTAATACAACAACCCTAGACAAAAACCAAAACAACCCTACCTCAGGCTGTTGGTGATCGGAATCGGAATCGGAATCGGACATCACTAATCAGTGTGCTTCAGAGCAAAGTTGGTTGAATGAAGCTAGATTGGGAAAAACAAAAGGTTGTCAAGTTGTATTGTCATGATGTATGACAGTCAAGGTAGGCCAAATAGGCTAAAGGGTTTGCACCCAACGGGGATCGTATAGGAAGGGCTTTTAAGAAAAAAAAAGCACTGATGATAACTGAACCTCCCCCAACAATCGTTCAACTGATCGGAGGCCCTGAGTTCGTGCTACAAAGTGCTCTACAATAGTTATACAATACATCATCATCAATAGGGTACATCTCAACTGGGAAATAATAACCAAGCTATGTGTGTATATAGGTTACTTGTGGGTATGTACGGTATTGTTATTTGTATATTGGCAGCCGAATATGTGTTTACATAAAATGGAATTATAACGCCTGGTGGGGAGTGGTATTAAGGGAGCCCACACACACACACATACCCCCCCCCCCCCCCACACACACACACACACACACACACACACACACACACACCTCACACACACCACCCACACACCCCATCACAACACACACACAACCACATCACAAACACACACACCCAAACACACACACTGCCAAACACCACACAGACCCACCCCATTCCCCCCCCCCCCCCACACACAGCGCCACACACACACACACACACACACCATCCCCCCCTCCCCCCCCCCCCCCCCCACACACACACACACGTCAACCCCACATACACAACAAACACATCACACCCCACCACACACCCCACCCCCCAAACACACCACACACCATCACACACCCACACACACCCACACGCACCATCCTACCCCCCCATCACAGAGGTATAGTGCGCCAACCGGCCGAGTTCTATGGCGCCCTGGTGACTGGAGTGGGGGCTGGCAAGGGCAAGAAGTGGGAGTGGGGGGAGCTTCAAGAGGTAGTGCGCCAGCATGGCGATTTGCTGGTGGGCTATGTGGACAGGATGGAGAATGTACAGCTGGCGGTACCATACTGCAGTACAGTCGATCTGCATGAGGGCGACAGGCTGGTGGTGATATCGGAGGAGCTGTACTAGATGCAGTACATAGGATACTGTACATGACCATGGCAGGGAGCTTGTCACTGTACTTATTTCTGGCTCCACATAGCTGCTTCTAGGCAGCTCAGCTCAGCTCTTTCAGTGGCTGCGGTACTTTACAGCTTCCTAAAATGGTGTTTGATCCAGAGTTCATATCAGTTCAGAAAACTGCCGTGGTCAACAGGCGTAGTGGTGAAATGTTTCGTGTTGGTCGAGGGTTGGTTTCTCTCACCAACCCTAAGTGCGCCTACTTTGCATATTGTAGGAGAGGCAACACCATTCGAACTGAATCATCCGTGTCGCTGGTTTGTGTCGGGAGACCCACCTCCTGGGGTGAAAGTCCTTTCACAACTTAAAAAAAAAGGGAAATGGACCAGAGTGCCTAGGATTAAAACCATAGGCACCCCACGGAGACAAGTCCTACGCAACGTCGCAAGTGACACGGAAAATTGGCGGAACGGTGGCAACGGAAATGGAGCTGGCCGAAGCCAGTTAGTTATGAGACAGTTGGCTGACGTGTCAGGCTTATATTTTTCGGTCGATCGCACAAACGGACTGCGGGGTAACCCTGGGGGCTCCCGCCCCCCAGAAGGGAGGGCTCTGGCAAAAAAGGAGAGAGAGAGAGAGAGAGAGAGAGAGAGAGAGAGAGAGAGAGAGAGGGTAACATTACAGAACAAATAATAGCAGACACCACCACTACCACCAAGCAAATGCACGGTTATGGTGATGATGGTGGTAGTCGCCTACGCAACAATGTAGCCCAAGAGTGAGACTAGACTGGTAATGGACTGTATCATCATACACAATACATACACGATATCCCAGTTTAGACTAGTAATGGACTGTATCATACACAATACATATATCATACACAATACATATATCATACACAATACATATATCATACACAATACATATATCATACACAATACATATATTCATACATACATAATACATGTACAATACATATACAATACATACATAACACATACACAATACATATATCATACACAATACATACACGATATCCCAGATTAGACTAGTAATGGACTGTATCATCATACACAATACATACACGATATCCCAGTTTGGCAAATAATGGTTCAACGATTGATTATTTCGCTGGACTGAAGAAGGTACTGGGTTCGAATCCCCACAGGTGTGCTTTAGTCACTGTCAACTGCCATGGTATCACTGTCCAGGTAAAGTAGCAGCCTGTTCTCTATTGCCGTAAGACAGGGCTCCCTTAATTCCACGCCCCACCAGGCGTTATCATACATACATGACTAGGGTTGGCAAGTAAGATATTGTGGACATGTATGATATATTGTACGGTATATCATACGATATTGTACAACATACCATACAATATCGTATGACATGTCAATATCTCGTACCATATATTGCACGATATCGTATGATGTATCGCCCGATAATCTTGGCACCAAAACAATTTTGAAAACCCTGAGTTGGTGCTGTTCATGTTTTTGTTTTTGTACTTGTTGATGTTGCTGTTGATGTTGATGTTGTTGTTGCTGTTGCTGTTGTTGTTGTTGTTGTTGTTGTTGTTGTTGTTGTGAAAGTCCAGGGGTAGGCCAAATAGGCTAAAGGGACTTGACCAACCATGACAGGAGGCCCTAAACCCTAAACCCTATGCATGATACATGTGAAAAAACCAGTTGCACATAATCTGAACTGCATGTATGTATGTATGTATGTATGTTACAGTCCAGGGGTAGTCCAAATAGGCTAAAGGGACTTGCCCAACCGTCTGACCTGCATGATTTAACCTTTCCCCCCCACCACTACCCACCCCACCACCCCCACCACACACACCCCACCCACCACCACCACACCACACACACACACACACACACACATCCACGCTGACCTGTCCCCCCCACCACCACCACCACCACCACCACTGTCCACCACTGTCCCCCCCCCCCCCACCACACACCACACCACCACACTGGACCACACAGTACACCCCCACCCCCCACTGTTCACCACTGTCTAGCCCCCCCCCACCCCCCACCCCCCACTGTTCACCACTGTCTAGCCCCCCCCAAAACCACCACCACCACTGTCCACCACTGTCCACCCCCCCCCCACCCCCCACTGTTCACCACTGTCTAGCCCCCCCACACACCACCCACCACCACCACCACCACTGTCCTCCCCCCCCCTCCCCCCCCACCCCCACCCCCACTGTTCACCACTGTCTAGCCCCCCCCACACACCACCACCACCAGCTGTCCACCAACCCCACCACTACCACACACACACACACCCATCCACCTGACCTGCATGATTCAACCGTTCAAGAACTTGAAAGGAAACAGCACTGATTAGGGAGGTGTTTGGGACTCAGATACCTTAACATTTTTGCTTTTCATATTTCCATGTAAATTACCCTTACAGGGTTAAGGAAGTAAGCAATGCAGGCTTCATCATTGTCAGTAACTTGTATTTGCAAAGTTAAGGGGCCTGCTGATGCTGGAGTTCAAGACCTTGAAAGGACACAGCACTGGTTTTGTTTTGCTTTATGGGTGCTTTTTCTTTTTGTTTAAGCAACTAGTCTCATACACCCTCGTGGTGTCCAGTAGACTTAAACATGTAAAAGACAAAAAAGATAAAAGATGCACCCAGCTGCAACTTTGTGCCTGATATCTTTCCAGGCACAATAACCACATATCTGTGTGCCTGATATCTTTCCAGGCACAATAAAAATCCAGGCACAATAACCACATATCTTTGGCACAATAAAAAACCAGGCACAATAAAAATCTCATTACATGTTTCTCTGCAATCTACCCCGGCCCCGACATGTAAAATACTGAAGACAAAGAGCACTGACATAGGCTATAGAAACTGGAACATAACATACATACATGGTACTACATTTTGTCAAATTTGTCAGCGCCTTGTAGTGCAAAAAGCGCAAAAACTGCGCGCTGCGCTCACAGGGGGTTGAAAAACTGCGCTGATACACACCTGGCACATGCAACTACAGTGTAGTCTACACCACTCGCACTGCCGTAGAAAACATGAGGGAAAAGGAACAAGTGATTTGTACGCGTTTACATTTTCGTGTTCTTAATGTTTTTACTGCTAAAGACAGCGAGCAGCCAAATTGCTGGCTGGATCTATGTAACCAAGTTCAAGTTCAAGCTTCAGGTAGGCTGGAAGGATTAGATGTGATGCCGCGGTAATGCCTGCCATGCAAGCTTTCAGAAGCACTAGCAAGCTTCAGGTTTGGCCTCAGAACGGGGAAAGGGAGCTGCAAAAATTATATTACAAGAATGGGGGGCCTGGCCGGCAGTACAACAGCTCTGAATTCAAATACAAACAGGAGGGCTAGGCAGGAGGGCCTGGCCTAAGACTCCGTACCACCTTTGAAAGCCAAATCAACACAAACCACACTGACTTAGGAGAGTCCGTGATGGGGTACTGCATGTATGTATGATACAGTCCAGGGGTAGGCCGAATAGGCTCATGGGACTTGCCCAACTTTTTTGCATGGGAAGGGCTTAAAAAGAAACAGCACTGATGAACTGAAACCCAAACAATCAGTTAACCGACGGGGGCCCTGAGTTCGTTCCTTTGAACGCCACGTCACCACAATCCACTCTGACTTAAAATGTCGGTTCTGGGGTACTGCTTAGAGCGTTCTCTTTTCCGGCAATTTCGCTTTTGGTCTGGAGTGCAGGATCATCATAAGGATGGCCCCGCTGGCATGCCAGCTGGCACTGCTGGCAAGTGTATGTTTAGTGTGACCGAGGTCCCAGCTTACTGCTTAGGAGAGTCGGTGCTGGGGTACTGCTTAGAGCGTTCTCTTCTCCGTCAATTTCGCTTTTGGTCCGGAGTGCAGGATCATCATAAGGATGGCCCCGCTGGCATGCCAGCTGGCACTGCTGGCAAGTGTAGGTTTAGTGTGACCGAGGTCCCAGCTTACTGCTTAGGAGAGTCGGTGCTGGGGTACTGCTTAGAGCGTTCTCTTCTCCGGCAATTTCGCTTTTGGTCTGGAGTGCGGGATTATCATAAGGATGGCCCGGCTGGCATGCCAGCTGGCACCGCTGGCAAGTGTAGGTTTAGTGTGACCGAGGTCCCAGCTCACTGCTTAGGTTAGGCTGCTTGGGTTACTGCTTAGAGCATTCTCTCTTGGCGCTCTTGGCGTTGCAAGTCGTGGTCAACCGCTATGGTAGCTTGTCCAGTTGAGGTAGGAGACCGCTTCCCACCCGCGTACGACAGGCTCCCTTAACACCAGGCCCCACCAGGCGTTTCATTACCTTTTAAGCTGCTTGGGTTACTGCTTAGAGTTTTCTCTTCTTGTCGAAGGTCAAGAGGTTATATATCACACCATACCACACTATAGTCCACCTAGCCTATTAGGTCTACTCCTGGACTGTAACAACATACATATCACACCATATACATTTCCGGCCATTTATCCATATATATACAATCACATATATCACACCATATCACTTTTCATACATATATAATAGTACACAGGTGGCGACAGTGTCATCGCCAGTACACAGGTGGCAATGATATCATCAGCAGTACACAGGTGGCGATGATGTCATCGGCAGTACATGGTGGCGATGATGTCATCAGCAGTACACAGGTAGAGATGATGTCATCAGCAGTATGCAGGTGGCAATGATGTCATCAACAGTACACAGATGGCAATGATGTCATCGGCGGTACACAGGTGGCAATGATGTCATCGAAGGTACACAGGTGGCGATGATATCATCAGCAGTACACAGGTGGCGATGATGTCATCAGTAGTACACATGTGGCGATGATGTCATCGGCAGTACACAGGTGGCGATGATGTCATCGGCAGTACACAGGTGGAGATGATGTCATCGCCAGTACACAGGTGGCGATGATGTCATCGGAAGTACACAGGTGGCAATGATGTCATCAGCAGTACACAGGTGGCGATGATGTCATCGGCAGTACACAGGTGGCGATGATATCATCGGCAGTACACAGGTGGCGATGATGTCATTGGCAGTACACAGGAGGCGATGATGTCATCGGCAGTACACAGGTGGCGATGATGTCATCAGCAGTGCACAGGTGGATATGATCTCATCGGCAGGAAACAGGTGGCGATATTGTCATCGGCAGTACACAGGTGGCAATGATGTCATCAGCAGTACACAGGTGGCAATGATGTCATCAGCAGTACACAGGTGGCAATGATGTCATCGGCAGTACACAGGTGGCGATGATGTCATCGGCAGTGCACAGGTGGCAATGATGGCATCGGCAGTACACAGGTGGCGATGATGGCATCGAAGGTACACAGGTGGCAATGATGTCATCGGCAGTACACAGGTGGAGATGATGTTATCGGCAGTGCACAGGTGGAGATGATGTCATCGGCAGTACACAGGTGGAGATGATATCATCAGCAGCACACCGGTGGCGATGATGTCATCGGCAGTACACAGGTGGCAATGATGTCATCGCCAGTACACAGGTGGCAATGATGTCATCAGCAGTACACAGGTGGCGATGATGTCATCGGCAGTACACAGGTGGCGATGATGTCATTGGCAGTACACAGGTGGCGATGATGTCATCGCCAGTACACAGGTGGAGATGATGTCATCAGCAGTACACAGGTGGATATGATCTCATCGGCAGGAAACAGGTGGCGATGATGTCATCGGCAGTACACAGGTGGCAAGGATGTCATCAGCAGTACACAGGTGGCAATGATGTCATCAGCAGTACACAGGTGGCGATGATGTCATCGGCAGTACACAGTTGGCGATGATGTCATCGGCAGTACACAGGTGGCAATGATGTCATCGGCAGTACACAGGTGGCGATGATGTCATCGAAGGTACACAGGTGGCAATGATGTCATCGGCAGTACACAGGTGGAGATGATGTTATTGGCAGTGCACAGGTGACGATGATGCCATCGGCAGTACACAGATGGAGATGATGTCATTGCCAGTACACAGGTGGCAATGATGTCATCAGCAGTACACAGGTGGCGATGATGTAATCGGCAGTACACAGGTGGCGATGATGTCATTGGCAGTACACAGGTGGCGATGATGTCATCGCCAGTACACAGATGGAGATGATGTCATCAGCAGTACACAGGTGGATATGATCTCATCGGCAGGAAACAGGTGGCGATGATGTCATCGGCAGTACACAGGTGGCAAGGATGTCATCAGCAGTACACAGGTGGCAATGATGTCATCAGCAGTACACAGGTGGCGATGATGTCATCGGCAGTACACAGTTGGCGATGATGTCATCGGCAGTACACAGGTGGCAATGATGTCATCGGCAGTACACAGGTGGCGATGATGTCATCGAAGGTACACAGGTGGCAATGATGTCATCGGCAGTACACAGGTGGAGATGATGTTATTGGCAGTGCACAGGTGGCGATGATGTCATCGGCAGTACACAGATGGAGATGATGTCATTGCCAGTACACAGGTGGCAATGATATCATCAGCAGTACACAGGTGGCGATGATGTCATCGGCAGTACATGGTGGCGATGATGTCATCAGCAGAACACAGGTAGAGATGATGTCATCAGCAGTATGCAGGTGGCAATGATCTCATCAACAGTACACAGATGGCAATGATGTCATCAGCAGTACACAGGTGGCGATGATGTCATCGGCAGTACACAGGTGGCGATGATGTCATTGGCAGTATACAGGTGGCGATGATGTCATCGGCAGTACACAGGTGGAGATGATGTCATCAGCAGTACACAGGTGGCGATGATGTCATCGGCAGTACACAGGTGGCAATGATGTCATCAGCAGTACACAGGTGGCAATGATATCATCGGCAGTTCACAGGCGGCAATGATGTCATCGGCAGTACACAGGTGCCGATGATGTTATCGGCAGTACACAGGTGGCGATGATGTCATCGGCAGTACACAGGTGAGAATGATGTCAGCAGCGTTCCGGTACCCTACCCTACCCAACCCAACCCAACATTTATTTTATTTTCATAATCCACCGCGCCACCACGGAGGTCCCACGCAAGCTGTAAATAAAAAGGTAAAATAAGGTAAGGTGTAAACATTAATGAAAAATATAATACCCAAGCTATCAATGAAACACATTATAATATAATAAAAAAAATAAACATAAAAAATATAATACAATAATATAATAAAAAATAAACATGAAAATATAATACCCAAGCTATTCATGAAACACGTTATCATCATCATCATAACTATAAGAGACCACAAAGTCAAATATCACTGCTCATTGAAAAAATCAGTACTCATTGGCTTGTTGTGTGGGCTGTATAATGGGTGCCCCCCCCCCCCCCCCCCCCCCCCCCCCCCCCCCCCCCCTCCACACACATCACGACCCCCCTCCCCCCACACACCACACACATACCCCTCCCCACCACCACCCACTACCCCTCACCACAGTTCACCCACCCACCCACCGACCCTCGATGATAATGATAACTCTTGAAGGTATATACATAGCTTTTCTTTTCAGCTGCAAGTGGCAGCTTCTAAGCAGCTCTCTGAGCCAGGTAAAAAAGGAAAGGTATAGTCTAACTCCAACCAAGGTCTTTTATCAACATGCCAATGACCCCTGTCATGACGTTAGCTCATCTCACGTCCTGTGGTAGCTCGTACTAGTTTTCAATTTTTCAACCAAGGTCTCTCATCACCAAGTTTTTGCTGACTAGCCAGTCAGGGGAGCTGCCTAGAAGCTGCTGCTGGTAGCTGAAAAGGAAAGTTATGGCCTACCTCCAACGAAGGTCTTTTATCAACACGCCAATGCCCCCTGTCATGGCGCTAGCTCATCTCACGTCCTGTGGTAGCTCGTACAAGTTTTCATTTTTTCAACCAAGGTCTCTCATCACCAATTTTTTGCTGACTAGCCAGTCAGGGGAGCTGCCTAGAAGCTGCTGCTCGTACTTGAAAAGGAAAGGTATGGTTAACTCCAAGAAAGGTCTTCCATCAACACGCCAATGCCCCCTGTCATGGCGATAGCTAATCTCACGTTCTGTGGCAGCTCTTAGTTTCTATTTTAAATTTTTCAACTTAGGTCTCTCATCACAAAGTTTTTGCCGACTAGCCAGTCAGGGAAGCTGCCTAGAAGCTGTTGCTCGTAGCTGAAAAGGAAAGGTACGGTTTAGCTCCAACGAAGGTCTTTCATCAACACGCTAATTCCCCCTGCCATGACGATAGCTACAGCTAGGAGGGACAAGCTTCCCAGGGCCATGCAAACAAGCACACAGGCAAATGCCCCAGCCTTGTTGAAACCTGTTTTCCCTTGAATCAACGTCAGTGTCTGGAACAGGGTGGGATCGGTAATGCCATGTCAGTGCATGTAGCTGTGCAGCATAGTCAGGGCAGATATGGTAGTTGTATTTGTTTACAGCCCAGGGCCAAGCATACGAGCACACAGGCAAATGCCCCAGCCTTGCTGAAACCTGTTTTCCCTTGAATCGACGTCAGTGCCTGAAACAGGGTGGCAGTGGTAATGCCATGTCAGTACATGCAGCATGGTCAGGGCAGATATGGTAGCTGTATTTGTTTGTAAAGCCCAGGGTCATGCATACGAGCACACAGGCAAATGCCCCAGCCTTGCTGAACCCTGTTTTCATTTGAATCAACGTCAGTGCTTGAAACAGGGTGGCAGTGGTAATGCCATGTCAGTACATGCAGCATGGTCAGGGCAGATATGGTAGCTGTATTTGTTTGTAAAGCCCAGGGCCATGCATACAAGCACACAGGCAAATGCCCCAGCCTTGCTGAACCCTGTTTTCATTTGAATCAACGTCAGTGCTTGAAACAGGGTGGCAGTGGTAAAGCTATGTCAGTGCCTGCAGCATAGTGGAAGCGGCAGCAATGGTCAGAGTCGATCGTATGGGTCGCATAAAGTGGCTGCTCACCCACACTGAAGCATTGAAACACTAAAAAACAATGCAACACTAAAAAACAATACAACACTGAAACATTTAAAAACGACCCTAACACTTAATATATAAGGGGAAAAACAGGTCCCACCTTGTCCATAGTGGGAGCAGCAGCAATGGCCAGACTCAATGTGATGGGTCGCATAATGTTGATGCTCACCCACATACCAGCAACGTAGTAAAATAATAACTGTATGTATATAGGTAGTATATAAATAACTATATGTATACAAATAACTATATGTTATATAGGTAGTATAATAATAACTATATGTATACAAATAACTATATGTATAGGTAGTATATAAATAACTATATGTATACAAATAACTATATGTATAGGTAGTATATAAATAACTATATGTATACAAACAACTATATGTATTGGTAGTATATAAATAACTATATGTATACAAATAACTATATGTATAGGTAGTATATATATAACTATATGTATACCAAATAACTATATGTATGGTAGTATAATAAATAACTATACTGTGACAATAACAAATATATGTATAATGGTAGTAGGGTTTAGTAATAGTAAATAACTATATGTTATTAATACAAATAACAAATAACTATATGTTATACAAATAACTTAGTAGGTAGTATGGTTATAAATAACTATAGTATGTATAGGAAGTACAGAATAAACTATCATGTTTATAGGTAGTAATATAAATAACGTATATGTATATAGTTATAATACAAATAACTATATTGTATAGGTATGCTGTAGGTAGTATAGGATAAATAACTATATGTATACAAATAACTATATGTATAGGTAGTATATAAATAACTATATGTATAGGGTAGTATATGAATAACTATATGTATACATAACTATATGTATATTGTATACAAATAACTATATGCATAGGTAGTATATGAATAACTATATGTATACAATAACTATAGTGTATAGGTAGTATATAAATAACTATATGTATACAAATAAATATAGGTAGTATATGCCCCGTGTATACAAATAACTATATGTATAGGGGCTGGTAGTATATGAAACTATATGTATAGGTAGTATACAAAAAACTATATGTATACAAATAACTATATGTATTATAATAAATAACTATATGTATATGTAAGGTAGTAATAAATAACTATATGTATAACAAATAAACCAACTATATGTATAGGTAGTATATAAATAACTATAATGTATACCCAAATAACTATACGTTAGTATATATAATAACTATATATGTAACAAATAACGTATATATATGGCTGAATAATATGAACGTATACAAATAACTAATATGTATAGGTAAGTATATAAATACACTACTTATAGGTAGTATATGTAAATAATAACTATATGTATATACAAATTAACTATATGTATACGGTAGCTAAATATAAATATCTAACTATATGTATACAAATACACAACTTATATGTACTTTAGCTCATAGGTAAGTAGTATACAATAACTATATGTATACAAACTAACTATATGTATAGTAGTATTATAATAATAAATCCCG
>JAJSRW010001443.1:0-29184 GCA_022414725.1 Microglena sp. YARC | reverse complement strand
TGGGACTTGCAAGATGGGGCAGGGGTGGGCGGGCTGTTGGTGGAGTGAAAGTAGAGGGTTGGGCGGGTGGTGGTGGTGTCACACCACTTCCAGGAATGTACTCCCGGCATGAGACATGCAAGGATCCATGTTTGACAATACGGGTGTGATCACGCGAACTTAAGGCTCACCATTGTGGTTAATTAGAGACGCGGTGTTGTTTGGGAGGTTTGGCTGCTTCGTCAATGCTCTAGGGGCTACGTACGAGTCAACCATCTTTTTGTCTCGGACATGGTGCACTTGAGACATAGCCTAAGCCGAACTCGTGTCCACCGAATGGCTCGATATGGCTATCCATAAAAAATCGTGTATTTGAATGTTATTATACGGTTTTGAATGAGGGCTATTAAACATTCCACTCATGAATAGCCGCCTGCCAACTGCCTGGAAATACCATGATTGATACCTTACTTGTGCATTTTGTTTACATAATGGACGGCACATTATTGACGATGTGTTACTGTCATTGGGGTACATGCACTATTTTGTAGAACGGTAAAGGATGATTTGCATCACACATTCTATGTTTTTGCATTACTAGATGATGTTAAGATCTTTCTATTCTTTGGTTGATAAAATCATGCACTCACATTTCCTTAAGCACAGGCTTTAGCATGAAATGCAAGGTGTCCCGTGACTACTAGCCCTGCTTCCGCCCCACGGGTATACACGCAGTGCGATGATTATGCATGTAATGCGGACGTTCCTTTCCTCCGGGCCGGATTTTTTTTTAAAATGTTCTACTCAGAATTTAGAGCCTCAGAACGACTATACAAATTCAAAAAAGCACAAAAGACAAAGACAAAAAAACTGGAGTGTCCAGGGACAATGAGTTGGGAGCAGAGGGAGAGGAGTGGCGCGGGATGCAGCTGGTTATAATAGCTCTCATCAACTGATCCATCTCCATCCCCCACCTCATAAACCTCCAGCCCCACCCGTCGCGATCAGTTTATAGGCGTACCGCAATGCTAAAGTTTGGGTCATACACCACAGTTACAGGCTTCCGAATGTTAGTGCGAGTGATTCGCTGTCAAACTGGCCATTTGCAGGGCAATCTCGCAATTCACCACCAGCAAGGGAGGGCATAGCCAAAGCATGTCCATGAATTTTAGGACACGAAAATCGTGGAGATGACGAGTGCTTCAAATTGCAGGCGAACTCTCTCTGTCGCAACATCCTCCCCGCAGCCATCCCGTGTCGATGAATGCAAAGTTGCCGATGCTTTATGTTACGGCAACTTCCCTACATACTCCGCATCCATACACATTGCAGTTCGCGAGCGCGAATCTTGATAGACCTCTTCTTTCTTCATAGCCATCTTCAGTGCGTGACGAAATCATGGGTGGCTATGTTTGGTCGACTCATGCTTATTGCGCCAGCAATCTTCCGCAATCAATTAATGGACTAATGCTTTTCGCAGTGGAGCCATAGAGCTAGACAAGCCAGCGCAATCCAAACGCGAACTTCCTCGTCAAATACTAGCAGGCATGAAAGTCCCCCCCCGACTGGATAATCGCGTTTCAGCAGGTCGGAGCCATAGGCTAGAGCCAGCGCATCAAGCGATTCCGCAAATACTCGCAGCATGAAAGTAACCCATTGACTGGATCCATGCTTTCGCAGGTGGCATTGC
Source organism: Microglena sp. YARC (assembly GCA_022414725.1). Lineage (NCBI taxonomy): Eukaryota > Viridiplantae > Chlorophyta > Chlorophyceae > Chlamydomonadales > Chlamydomonadaceae > Microglena > Microglena sp. YARC. Next base: position 27,515 of record JAJSRW010001443.1, on the reverse strand, counting down.
ATACGAGCTAGCAAGCTCATGCAAATACTAGCAGGCAATGAAGTAACACGATGGATATGCTTTCGCAGGGGACCCGCCATACCGAGCTAGCAAGCCAGCGCCACAATCCAAACGGCACACTTCGGAAATACTCAGCAGCAATGAAAGTAACCATGACTGGATATGCTTTCGCAAGATGGACGCCACTAGAGCTAGCAAGCCCTACGCAAATACTAGCAGCAACTGACACGTAACCATTGACTACGATTGATGCCTGCTGCACATATCGAACCTCACCCCTCCCGGAATCTCAGCTTTGGCAGTCTAGCATAGCGCATCAGCAACTATCACACACCTGCCCAGTTCACCCCGGCCAATTAGCTTCTCAGCGATTTCGCATCGGTCAATCACGACACACTGAAATCTAGATAGAGCGACGCAATTGGAGTACTTCGTGTAGCTTGTTAAGATGACCATGGACCTAGCGTGTGCCCTCCTTGGCCTGGGTGCCGTCAAGCTGAGGCGTTCGTATTTTTTCGAGGCGCATGGGGACATGTGCCTCGGATATTACTTTGTTTGCAGCCGGAGCTCCACACGTGTTCGAGGCGCATCGGGGGACACGTGTCGTCTCAAGCAGACTTCTGCTTGACAACTAGTGTGCGGAGTATTGATCAGATTAATCGGTTCGGGAACTCAGGAGTTGGGGCTGGTGGAAGCGCGCGCTTCAGTTGCGGCACTCGTGTGAAGCTTCGAGGGCGGCGCGAAAACACCTTGGGATACGCATTGAGGGATATGGGATGCTATAGAGAGTTGGACGCGCGTCATCATGCGAGGCTTTAGTCGACGACAAGGTTTCGTGTCGCGCCTCAAAAAACGAGTGTAAAGAAAACGCAAAAATCCGTACAGATTACAGCCGTACAATGGCTACACTCAATACTTTTAAGGGGCCTTCCACGCCTAAGTACAGTCCATCGAAAGCTCGAAAGACAATCTCTTGCAAGCCCCAAGTGCTTCTTCAGATCAGCAAAAGCAGGCTAGCGTGTCGGAATCAAGTCGGAATCAAAGCGCCCTTATGATCGAATTCCGTGCGTGAGCGCAAGCAAAATGCCGCGTCTACGAGGTTGGTTGAGGCCGGGGAGCCGATAGGCTTTGGGTGCAACATTTTAGTATCGAGCCAAGACTTCGCTTCAAGTACGTGGACCATGTTACATTCGATGACGATGTGTGGGAGTGCAACGCAGTATGGTTGCATTGGCCTACATTTTACCAAACGGCATCAATTTATACAGCGTCGGTCTTTGAGATGCTGAAGGAGGCAGTCAACATTTTGTGCACACACACCCGGTGCTGCAAGGTACACACTCATCGGACTCGCATGATGATGGCGCACCGTTTGGGAGGAGCGCACTCATTCTCAACAAGGGGGTGGTCATTTCGTTTTCTACGCCATGACCAGGATCAGTTAGGGGGCAAGGTCTTACTGGCCGTAGCAAGGCCCACAAATAAGTAAGTAGTCCTCGGTGCCCCGTCTTAAGCCTGTTTGAGACAACAAGTGGAAAGCTATGAATACTTTATAAACAATCAATCAATCGCGGGACCCACGGAGTGGGGCAGGGGAATTCAGCTGCGGACTCGCGGAACACGTGTCATAGGATCTGACTTGTCCATCGGAGGACACACGCAAACGGCGGAACACTGTCGAATGTATCGGAGGACACAAGAGGCCGAACCCCGTTCGTCCATTCATTCTCACACACATATGCCACGGCGGCTTGCGCATGCCCCCCCCCATTCGTCCATCTGTTTCCACAAAACACCACGGAGGCTGCGGCGGCGGTTTTTCTAAAAACGAGTGTAAACGGAGGGAGGAAAACATTCCATTCATCCGTTTTTTATGAAAAAATATTGAAAATGGTCCAACAGCAGCAGCATCGATAATCGAGTGAAGATGATAGCTTGCAGTCTCACTGAACGCTTTTTCGCGGCGCGCACTCGAACATGTCAAGGAGCACTGGGAGTCGTGGGACTTCCGAAAGGATAAGGACAAGTCGAAATCTCTAGACACCATCAAACGATACTTTGCTGCAGCTGACGGAGACTCCGGGTCCACGTGGAATACGCAAAGAATAAACACGGAAGGGGAGGGCTGTTTTTGCGAAACGCGGGGCTTTCTATGCAGTGTGTCATGCGGGAGGTCAGGAAACGCGTGGCGCACCCGTTATTATGTCGACCTCGTGATTTTTGTCAACTGTCACCCCACGCTATTCTCGCAACGCTGCAGGAAACGGGGGGTGGCATGTCCGCTCCTCGATCATTACTGTGGAAACCGGACGGAGGTCCTAGGCGACATCGATGCGGACGCGGCGCAGGGGAAAGACGGCTGTCCTATCCGTCATGAATGGAAGCAAGACTGCCGTATACACGCATCAGGATTCAGTATGGCTGCGCGACTTTCAGAATGAGATGAATCAGGCCAGGGAATGAGATCATGGCTCCGGGAGGGCGGACGAGTTTTACATAGATATTGCGCGCAAGGACAGGAACACATATGCATCGGGGCCACGGCGTGAACCTCATGCTATGCGATTTGGGAGAACGAGTGCCTCATGGGTGATGCTAGAATACCTCGACAAAAAATCGTTCAAAGTTCGGGTGTGCTGGTATTTGACGGAGCAATGGTCGAGAAGAAAAAGGAGTTTGCAGACTCCAAGGATGGAGGGGTCACGCAGGAGAGATGCTCGATGAGGCGTCAGAATACGTGTGGGACAGGACGGGATACAGGCTTCAAATCAAGATTAAGGACATGACGATCGATATGCTGGACGTACCGGCATCTGCGTACATGGGCGCACCCCGTACATGCACCTAGGTACGCAGGAGGAGACGACGTTGCAGCAAAGATACTGCTCAAGGGATTTGGGAGGGAAGCTGGTCAAGTCCAAAGGGGTCGTCTTTGTAAAACATGGAGACGTTTGGACCTAATGACAAGGATGTCGTCGAATCTTCATGTTCAGGCGTGTCAAAAGGGCGAACATTAAGTTTGTCGACGAATCTGGGACTTCAAGGAAGTACAGCTGCCTGTACACAAAGGCTATTCAACATTGTGCAAGACGGCAAGCACTACATCCCGGTCCGACGACAACTTTGTAAAAGAAGATATGGGAGTCAAACCTGGGAGTCCCTATGCTTCCGAAATGGCGTTTTCAGGTTCCGGGACAAGTCATTCGCCCCTTCTCGGAGAGAGCCGCGGAGGTCAAATGCCCGTCATTGTCATCGACAGGGATTTACAAGCGAGAGGCCGACTGACGAATTATTGGAACACGTCAAGGGAGGTGCTCGTATCGACTCTGGGGGAAGAGGGGAGGGTCAAGACCTACCTTCAGATGATTGCCCGCCGCGATGGCAGGGAAGCAGTGGGACAAGAACTGGGGGATGATGATCAGGGGAGCGCAACTCAGGAAAGGCCTGTTGCAGGCGCTGAATGAGAGGGCCTGGGGTCAGTATGTCAACACGATCGATTCAAGCGTCCTCATGCTCAACAACTTTACGAACGACGTCAAGTCGCAGGGTTGGATGATCGAGTGTGAGTTCACAAGGCAGACGTACACCAATGAAATCAAGGTGGATCCAGGGAACAAGCACATAGCTGGACGGTGGGCTCATCAAGACATTTCAATCTGGAGGCGACGTCGCTTGAAGGCACGCCAGTTTGTACGAGAACGAGAGGGCGCTCAAGACGCTTCACGAATTATTCATGAACCTGAATGACCTCCAGAGATTTCAGCAGTGGATGCTCTGGACACGGTGGTTGTTTTATAGAGTTCCCCGCACAAGTTCGTCAATCCTAAGGACGTAGATGACGCAAGGTGGTTTGAAGTTCTTCAGGCCTGCAGACCCTCGCTCAAGGGACGGATTCTGCGCCCGGTGAGGACGTGAGGGATGCGTTCATATGGCTCGTGATAGATGCCTTCGATCAAGAGCAGCCACTCAAGATATCTGATGTCGTCAGTCGGGACACAGAGAAGCTCAGGATGGATGAGGGCGACGAGCTCTCGCTGATCAATGCGCACTTCAAGATAACAAAGGACCTTGCAGACGTCGTGACGGTGGCTGATGTCAACGAGTTTTGCAAAGGATAAAAAGATGAAACGCGCGGATTGAGGGGAAGGTTGGAGAAAATGGGGGCAGTAGCGGATCGAATGCGTCAGGATGGGGGGATTCAAGTTCGTGTACTCAGGAAGATCGTCTTATCGCTACTATGGTGATGATATTGATGACATGCGAGTATGATTTTACAGAGATGAAGATTGACAATTGTGACAATGTGACAAATGTGACAGGTTATAGACATAACTATTATCTGATAGACCTCCTTAACAAACTATAGTATGCCATATGTCAATTTATAGTTTGGTAAAATAACTGTCGCATCTGTCAATCTGTCATATTTGTAGTTCAGATTGGTGAAGGAATCAGGTGGTTTGTTGGTTGCCGCATTTGTAGTGTGTGAGCGACGACCGACCGCGATCATCCATCATCATTGTACTCGTTTGTTAGTTCGTTGAGTGTCCATTCTCACACAGTAATTTCTGTATCAGACTGTTGGTGACTTTTGCATACTCGTGCACGCTCACATATGACATTTTCACGGCAACTTAAAGCAGAGAAGTGCTTGTGTGTGCAGAGCTATTCTCCCCCTCGACCCAAATAACCAGAAAATAAAAAATTTCAGGAAACATACCCTCTCTGTCGTAGAGATAGCGGAGGCTGGATGTCTCAGACTTCTGCTAGACAACTAGATTGTGGGAAAGGGGGGAATCAGGTGTGTGTGCTCAGGAAGATCGTCCTTTATCGATGATGATGACAAATTGTGACAATGTGACAAATGTGACAGGTTATAGACATAACTATTATCTGATAGACCTCCTTAACAAAATATAGTATGCCATATGTCAATTTATAGTTTGGTAAAATAACTGTCGCATCTGTCACATCTGTCACATTTGTAGTTCAGATTGGTGAAGGAATCAGGTGGTTGTTGGTTTGCCGCATTTGTTAGTGTGTGAGCGACCGACCGACGCGCATCATCCATCATCATTGTACTCGTTTGTTAGTTCGTTGAGTGTCCATTCCCACACAGTAATTTCTGTATCAGACTGTATGGTGACTTTTGCATACTCGTGCACAGCTCACATATGACATTTCACGGCAACTTAAAGCAGAGAAGTGCTTGTTGTGTGCAGAGCTATTCTCCCCTCCCCCTAGCAAATTGATAGGCGGAGGCTGGATGTCTCAGACTTCTGCTAGACAACAATTGTGGAAAAATCAGGGTGTGTGCTCAGGAAGATCGGTCTTATCGATGATGATGACAAAAATTGTGACAATGTGACAAATGTGACAGGTTATAGACATAACTATTATCTGATAGACCTCCTTAACAAATATAATGCCATATGTCAATTTATAGTTTGGTAAAATAACTGTCGCATCTGTCAATCTGTCACATTTGTAGTTCAGATTGGTGAAGGAATCACATTTGTAGTGTGTGTGAGCGACCGACCGACCGCATCATCCATCATCATGTACTCGTTTTGTTAGTTCGTTGAGTGTCCACACAGTATTCTGTATCAGACTGTATGGTGACTTTGCAATACTCGTGCACGCTCACATATGACATTTCACGGCAACTTAAAGCAGAGAAGTGCTTGTGTGTGCAGAGCTATTCTCCCCCTCCCCAAATTCAGAAATAACAAAATTCAGGAAACATACCTCTCTGCCGGTAGTGATAGCGGAGGCTGGATGTCTCAGACTTCTGCTAGACAACTAGATTGTGGGAAAGGGGGGAATCAGGTGTGTGTGCTCAGGAAGATCGTCTTATCGATGATGATGACAAATTGTGACAATGTGACAAATGTGACAGGTTATAGACATAACTATTATCTGATAGACCTCCTTAACAAATATAGTATGCATATGTCAATTTATAGTTTGGTAAAATAACTGTCGCATCTGTCACACATCTGTCACATTTGTAGTTCAGATTGGTGAAGGAATCAGGTGGTTGTTGGTTTGCCGTGTGTAGAGCGAGCAAGCGAGCGACCGACCGGACCGACCGCATCATCATTGTACTCGTTCGTTAGTTCGTTGAGTGATTGTCCATCATCAGGCTCTCTCACCGTGATGATAGGCGCCCCCGCACACACGCACGGCGGGGGATTATGTCTTGTCGTTCCATGGCCACCCACCCCCCTCAACAGGACACGGGGGGATCCTCACACCCACCACCCCCCACACGCCATGGCGGGGGGTTCGAAGCCCCAAACGGAGTATAACTACTGGGGCATTCACTTCCATCAACAAATCTGAATGAGAATAAAGGACATGACGACTATCGATATCGTCACGCCGTCTGCGTGCATGGGCTCACACGTACGTGCGCCTCGGTACGTGGTAGGAGACGACGTTGCAGCAAAGATACTGCTCAAGGATTTGGAAGGGAAGCTTGTCAAGTCAACGGGGTCGTCTTGGTAAAACATGGAGACGTTTGGACCAATGACAAGAATGCCGTCAAAGACATCATGTTCAGGGCGTGCGAAGAAGCAAACATACATATGATAAACGATTCGGGGAAATCAAGAAAGTACAGCAGCACGCGCGCAGGTGCACGAAATATTGTGAAGACAGCCAAACACTACATCACGGTCGACGACAACTTAAACTTGACACAAAAGATGATACATACATGATCGATCATGTCGGCAGTCGTGCCGATTGCGGGGATCACGGTGACATACTCACATACTCACATACTCACATACTCATTCTCACACGGCGGCTTAAAGCAGACTCCTGCTCGATTGGTTTCTGAAGGGGGAGCGCAGGCGGTTTCATTTTAGTATTCTGTTGACTGTATCGCAAGTCAGCAGCAGAATCCCTCTGCACCGCTCCGCGGTGCCCGCCCTCCCCCTTCAGAACTTCACTAGGATTGTCAAGCAGACGCCTGCTTGATGCAAGGCTTCTTTTGAGTACCGAACCACAGTGAATGCGGTTGCGTAAGACTCAATGCGGCTTTAATCGACGACAAGTGTTTCGTGTGCGCTTCTAAAATCGAGTGTAAACAACGCAAAATCCATACCATATACATGACCTTATAAAAACCATTGCGCGATTGCGAGAAGAAAAAGAGTATTCATCGACGCGATGCCGACCGATATATATATCCCGCCTTGTCAGCCTATTTCAAAACCAGTCCGCAAACTAGGAAAGGCGTTGTCGATGGACATGGACAGTCTCGGCACAACCAAGTTTCTTAATCGCCTCCACTGCCAGAATGTCAGCCGTCTCCATGCACTGCGGGCGTCATCGGATGTTTCCGGTGATCCACGCATCTTGAAGTATAACGCATTGCTTCACCTTATTAAACAAAGACACCACACATCCCCACCGTCACGTTTGTTCCTCGTCGCTGTGGAGTACTTCTTCGATGACGGCTGCTGCAAGATCGCCAACGGGGGCGCCCTTGTATTCTCACATGCTATCAACACCCTTTTCGTTGTGGAGACGAAAAATCCTCAAAGACCCCCTGCCCAGTATGGACATGACAAGGTGTTGAAAGCCATACAGCAGGCCACTATGTGCGCGACTAGACTTTTGTCCTGGCTACCGCATCTCATAAACATGGACCTGAAAGACGGAACCTCACTTGGATATGTGACAATTTCTCGTATGATCGTGACAGCTGTGAATCGCGGTGGACGCGTCTTCTGTCAAGATATCCACAGCCAGGAAATTTACTAAGAATTGGAGGAGCAAAATTGTGGAGTTGCCGAGAATCGAACCCGGGTCTGTTGGTATCGGGCACCATGAGATTGACGGGAAAGAAGAAAATCCTAACTCGCGTCTCAAGCCACCGCTTCCATTTTGCAGGGATGCGTGTTGTTGATGGGCTACAAAAAAACATGATGGTGTTCCACTGCAATGTGGGTTGCTACACCATAAGGTTACACCATAAGGTGTACCGTACACTTCAGAATGCGGTTTCATTTTAGTATTCCGTCGAGTGTAATACCTATCTGCATCGCTACCTTTGCTTTTATTTACATAGCTCGACTGAAGATTGAGATTGAGACTGAGCGCGCTAGAAATAAGGCAGATGCTGCTCGACTGAAGATTGAGCTTGAGACTGAGCACTCTCTTAAGAAGGCAGATGCTTCTCGAGTGAATAGTCTGGAGAATGAGCTTGAGACTGAGCGCGCTCGAAATAAGGCATATGTTGCTAGACTGAAGATTGAGACTGAGCGCGCAGAAGAACTTGAGAAGCAACTGAGGTACGAACTGTCAAGCATGACTGCCGAGCAATGGAATTCCCTGAACGATCATGACAGGCGTCTCAATGAGGATCTTTGCAAACAATACGGAATCCCCTTCCCCAACATTCAGGAGTCATTCCTCGATTCCGCGATTCATCTTTCATGAGCGCATGGGGACACGTGTCGTCTCAAGCAGACGTCTGCTTAACAATTGTAGTAGTAGTAGTAGTAATCTATAATAATAGATCGCTATATAATTGTAGAAATCTATAATAATAGATCGCAGGTAGTAGGCGCAGTACGGGTACACCTTCCACCTTAACAATTGTAGTAGTAGTAGTAGTAGTAGTAGTAGTAGTAGTAGTAGTATAGTATTAGCATATTAGTTTCCATCTGATGTAGTAGTAGTAGTAGACGAAGGACGAAGGACGAAGGACGAAGGGCGAAGGACGAAGGACGAAGGACGAAGGACGAAGGACGGGTTCGTCGGAATGCTGGCTGACCGCAAACGTCGCGAGCTTCAGCTGAAACATGATAAGGGTTTGGTAGGTTCAGCGAGGATATACTCGGTCCAGCGAGGAAGCACCCCATCTTTCGCTGGTTACCACTCAATTCCTGGAAATTCGGAAGCCCAAGGTGAGGTGTCTTTGAAATAGCTTCCAGGATTTCGCGACGAGTTGCATGTTCGCTAATTTGAATTGCATTGCCGGATTGCATTGCTCAGGGAGTGCTCGCTCGCTCGCTCAGGAAGTGCTTGCTCGCATCGCTCAGGAAGTGCTTGCTCGCATTGCTCAGGAAGTGCTTGCTCGCTCGCTCAATCGCGTTTGTTCAATCAACCAGGTGAAGTTGGTAGGATCTAGCTTACAGGATAGTTGTTAGCTGCTGCTGCTGCAATGCCTGCCTGCACTGTCGCGACTGTTCGATAACTGACAGGATGCTAGATCGAGTTGATATGGTTGGATATAGCTTACAGGATAGTTGTTAGCTGCTGCTGCTGCAATGCCTGCCTGCACTGTCGCGACTGTTCGATAACTGACAGGATGCTAGATCGAGTTGATATGGTCGGATATAGCTTACAGGATAGTTGTTAGATGCCGCTGCTGCAATGCCTGCCTGCACTGTCGCGACTGTTCGATAACTGACAGGATGCTAGATCGAGTTGAGCTGGTCGGATACAGCTTACAGGATAGTTGTTAGATGCTGCTGCTGCAATGCCTGCCTGCACTGTCGCGACTGTTCGATAACTGACAGGATGCTAGATCTAGTTGAGATGGTTGGATATAGCTTACAGTATAGTTGTTAGATGCTGCTGAAATGCCTGCCTGCACTGTCGCGACTGTTCGATAACTGACAGGATGCTAGATCGAGTTGAAATGGTCGGATCTAGCTTACAGGATAGTTGTTAGCTGCTGCTGCTGCAATGCCTGCCTGCACTGTTGCGACTGTTCGATAACTGACAGGATGCTAGATCGAGTTGAGCTTGTAGGATCTATATTACAGGATAGTTGTTAGATGCTGCTGCAATGCCTGCCTGCACTGTCGCGACTGTTCGATAACTGACAGGATGCTAGATCGAGTTGATATGGTCGGATATAGCTTACAGGATAGTTGTTAGCTGCTGCTGCTGCAATGCCTGCCTGCACTGTCGCGACTGTTCGATAACTTACAGGATGCTAGATCGAGTTGAGCTTGTAGGATCTATATTACAGGATAGTCAAATGCTGTTGCTGCACTGCCTGCCTGACTGATTTAATGCTCCATTTTTTTGTAACACAGGAAACATGCCCAAGTCAACCCAGGTAGCCCAGAATACTAAGGGACCCTCGAATAAGTCTCGAGGTGGGAGGAAAGCTGAAAAGCTAAAGGCTGCAGCCTTCGAGTCAATGTGTAGTCCTTCATTTTTCGGAGCAGCCTTGGTAGTTGAAGGAAGGGGGGGGCTGATGCTTTTAAAGAAGACACATCCAATCTTGGTGAGTAATTTGAAATGATAACAATGAATTATGAGTAGCCAGATGTGTGTGTATGTATGTGGACGTGCATGGATATTAATTTGTATTGTGCTTGCATATCCGTGTATTTGAGTGTGTTTGTGTTTGCACGGGGTCATCTTGTAGTGCATGGACATCCAGATGTGTGTGTATGGGCGTGCACAGTGAAGTGTGGAAGTGTAAGGATGGCAATTTATTTTGTGCATGCGTGCGTGTGTATTTGAGTGTGTTCATGTTTGCATGGGGTTGTCTTGTAGTGCATGGATAGCCAGATGTGTGTGTATGTACTAGCACATGGCTGTGCGACCATGTATGTGTAGCCAGTTGTTTTTTGTGTGCATGCTTGATTGGCTGAATGTGTTTGTGTTTGCAAGTGGTCATCTTGTAGTGCATGGATAGCCACATGTGTGTGTATGTACTAGCACATGGCTGTGCGACCATGTATGTGTAGCCAGTTGTTTTGTGTGTGCATGCTTGATTGGCTGAATGTGTTTGTGTTTGCAAGTGGTCATCTTGTAGTGCATGGATAGCCACATGTGTGTGTGTGCGTGCACAGTGCTGTGATGTAGTGCATTGATGGCCAGATTTTTGTGTATGTGCGGTGTGGGACAGAGTTTGTTTGCTTGAGGCCTCTGATGACCCCCCTGGGTTCCACCTGTCTCGTTGTACATTAGTTCGTCTCTCTCCATATGTGCTGCTGATACTGGCAAACTCTGCACCAAAACATTTGGCTCGTATTTGGAGTGCGCTTGACTAAAGATATCAGCTTTGCAGCGGTCATGATCCTTCTCAATAGTTGTCAAATGTTTTGTATCATATTCTGCTATGAGTACCTACTTACTCCACTACTTCTGAAACTCCCAGCCTCCCTCCTCTCACTTTCTCGCATTCTGCATAGCAACTATTTCTCGACTATTTGCCCCATTTCCTGCCCGTGACTTCTAATGTGTTCAGGGTTTAGTTGCTTATAGCCATCTGAGGAGAGGTTCGATGAAGATGATGAAGAGTAGGGGGGAGAGGGTGTCACCTTGGATGGTGCCTCTTGTGATTTGAATTGGTTTGCCTTGAGTGTTGTTGAGGTACATGTGGGTAGTAGCCCCGTTGTAAATTCCTTTCACTGTTTCAATGACATCTACGGTGATTCCAAGGTCATACATAGTTTGGAGCAGCTTGTCATGGTCCACCGTATTACAGGCAGATGAGAAGTCAAAGTAGGCAGCAAACAGGTCTTCTTGAGTGGGCCGCATCCTCGATGTCATGTATGAGGTGGGTGAGCTGTCTGTGGGTGCTTCTGTTCTGTCTGAATCCCTCTTGGGAGTCACTGAGGACTTCGTATCGTTCCAAGTATATTTACCTGGAACGATACGAAGTCCTCAGTGACTCCCAAGAGGTTTTAATGCCAGCGGTTGACCATAATTCATATGCCACATGTCCAGGCTGTCAAGACTATGTGTTCAATCCTACGCACGCCAGGGACACGCCCAGCCGACTCTACAACCTCATTAGCAAAACACCTGTCCGACCGCAAATCACACTGCGAAATCGTAATACGATATTGTATTAGGCAACAAGCGGCTTGTGTCCTGGTGGTCCCGAATGAATTGCCATAAATGTGGGGAATGAAGCCACATCAAGCTTGCGGCTGACCAAAAAAAATCAACTATACCTCTAATTGGTTTCATTTCCTTTGCATTTTCATTTCCTGTGCATCAACCCGAATGAAAACAATTACAAAATTTTTGATTGAGGGATTAGCCTGTCATAACTGTGTGTGTGTGTGTGTGTGTCCGAATCACACTGACACACACCCTGACACACACTGCATTCCCCATGAAACCCCATTGCACAGGGATGTCCGTGAAGTCCATCCTGAAGTCCTCACGAAGAGGAGAGTTGTTGATGTGCATAATGACCATCTCAATTCTCATGGGAGCAGCCTTCATTGAGGTTAACACCAAAGGAATCCTGCACGCTACATTCAACCCAGAAGCAGATTTCTTCACGCAACCCCTAGTGAGTGTGTTTTTTGTTATCTACCTTAACAATTGTAGTAGTAGTAGATTATATAGCGATCTACAATTCCTATTCTACAATTATATAGCGATCTACAATTTATTATATATAGCGATCTACAATTCCTCTTCCCTAGCGCGTCATTCGCACACCACCCTCCTCTTTCCTTTCTTCCATCTCCATCTACAAATAACGCAAAATACAAACACACGCGAATACAGACATACACACGCGAATTTCTCTCCCTCTCTCTCTCTCTCTCTCGCTCTCTCTCTCTCGCTCTCTCTCTTTCCACACGACACACAGACGGATATGTAAAGCCTTCTTTTGAGATTGGAGTCATAAGAACCATTGCCACATCCACGTATGCGCGAAGAAAAGAGTCTTCATCGACGCGATGCCGACACAACATTGTCAGCCCATTTCAACCTAGTAAGACCTAAAACAATGGGGATGTCAAGCTGAGTTGTAGACAACAATATGAGACAACGTCTGAAGAGGAGAATGATTTAGTAAAAGAGTCTTCTGCGTTGTTTACAACACTTCATTCGAGGACGTGTGTCATGAATGTACGGACGGGGGTCTGCGACAGCCGCCATGGTATGTGTGTGAGCGAATGAATTATGGACGGGGGGATGCGAAAGCCGTCGTGTGTCATGTAAGGATGCAGGGGGGGTGGGTGTGCGCTGCTGACACACGTGCCGCGCGGGTCTGTTTTGCCCACCAGCGTTTGGGGGGGAGGATAGGGGTGTTCCATCATCATGCACCGGATCGTGTCTTAGGGAGCGTCTACAAAAGAAACCCGCAAGGTTTCAAGCAGGCGCCATGCTCTACAAAACATACATCTCCTCTCTCTCTTTTTTTATTATTAAAAAAAAGTGTAGCGCTTGTATCGGTTGTAGCACCTACAGCAAAAGGCTAATATATGGAACGACAAGTTGAAACTATTGCTGAGAGCCGTACAAACGATGCAAATGCTACAGGACACCGGATCGTGTCTTAGGGAGCGTCTACAAAAGAAACCCGCAAGGTTTCAAGCAGGCGCCATGCTCTACAAAACATACATCTCCTCTCTCTCTTTTTTTATTATTAAAAAAAAGTGTAGCGCTTGTATCGGTTGTAGCACCTACAGCAAAAGGCTAATATATGGAACGACAAGTTGAAACTACTTCTGAGAGCCATACAAACGCTACAAACGCTACAGGCCCACACCCCTCGTCTTAGAGAGCGTCCGCACAAAAGAAGACTAAAGTGTTTAGGGCGCTCGCCGGAGGCGACAGTGTCAAACGATGGATCGATCGCGGTACGAATGCGGCGCCGGCGGATGTGTCGAGTCATCACGCACACGCACGGACACGCGCAGGCTCAAGAAGGCGTCTGCTTGACACAATTCATCATCATACCACCGTTTTCTATCGAGTCAGGTTCCAATTAGCATGGTGATTCCACTCCCTTCATAAAAACCAACAGAGATTTCAAAATAAGGTGTCTGCTTGAGACATCGCCATCTGTTAGAGACGGATCTGGAGAAGCTTGAGGGTGAGGCATGAAAAATCATACTTGACCTCTTTATAAAACTTCTAAACCATAATTTAATCTTACCGCATTTTTCTCGTCCTTATTCCGTTGCCTCCACTTCCTTGAGTTCTCCTCAAGCGCCTCCCTGACCTCCTCACTGTACCTTGATACATTCGGGTCGAACTTCATGATCTCACGCATCGCCTTCATGACCATGCCCGCCTCTTCCTGTAATTTACCCCCCAGTATCATCTTCACTCTCTCTTCCATCTCGAAGTATCGTTTCTTTGACAACGTTGAAATCCCCTTGTCTCCATTTTGGTTTGTTGGCGTGACGAACTTCGTCACCTTCCTCGACGAGTTCATTGTGTGCGATTTATCCAGTCTTTTTTGTTCAGTTGTTTGTGTTTACAATTGTAATAACGGTCACTAGCAGTTATGCTCCCTTAAAACCTTCAAAGTCGTAGAGAAGCTTTTACAAACAAATAAATAACCCAACCAACACTCAATCTCTGTCATGCCATGAGCGGTCGTCTGAAGAAGTCTTGGTCAGCCATTGGATATGATTCCGTCACTCATCATCCTGTAACACCTCCCTAGATCCGTCCCCCCATCTCAAAAACCTAAATGGATGTCGAGCAGACGCCTGCTCGAGGAAAAACTATTGGTAAGATTGAGGTATATTAATATATTACTATATAATATTTGTTTCACTTGTTTCATCAAAAAAGAAAAGTCTATATAGGAGAAGAAAATAGGAATAGTTTTGATTTTGGTGAAACTAGTGAAACAAAACAAAAACACAAACACAAACAAACAGATTGGATGTGATTCGATGACGGTGGACGTCGTCTAGAGGTGTTGGTGTCTCCTTGGTGGATTGGATTATGTGACGACCTCGTCCATCAGACAGACCAGAACAGACCATGGAGACTCACACACACAATAATAGTCAGACAGGTAGGAGCAGACACCTTATTGAAAAATCTCTGTTGGTTTTTATGAAGGGAGTGGAATCACCATGCTAATTGGAACCTGACTCAATAGAAAACGGTGGTATGATGATGAAATGTGTCAAGCAGACGCCTGCTCGAGGAAAAACTATTGGTAAGATTGATGTATATTAATATATTACTATATAATAATTGTTTCACTTGTTTCATCAAAAAAGAAAAGTCTATATAGGAGAAGAAAATAGGAATAGTTTTGATTTTGGTGAAACTAGTGAAACAAAACAAAAACACAAACACAAACAAACAGATTGGATGTGATTCGATGACGGTGGACGTCGTCTAGAGGTGTTGGTGTCTCCTTGGTGGATTGGATTATGTGACGACCTCGTCCATCAGACAGACCAGAACAGACCATGGAGACTCACACACACAATAATAGTCAGACAGGTAGGAGCAGACACCTTATTGAAAAATCTCTGTTGGTTTTTATGAAGGGAGTGGAATCACCATGCTAATTGGAACCTGACTCAATAGAAAACGGTGGTATGATGATGAAATGTGTCAAGCAGACGCCTGCTCGAGGAAAAAACTATTGGTAAGATTGATGTATATTAATATATTACTATATAATATTTGTTTCACTTGTTTCATCAAAAAAGAAAAGTCTATATAGGAGAAGAAAATAGGAATAGTTTTTGATTTTGGTGAAACTAGTGAAACAAAACAAAATACACAAACACAAACAAACAGATAGGATGTGATTCGATGACGGTGGACGTCGTCTAGAGGTGTTGGTGTCTCCTTGGTGGATTGGATTATGTGACGACCTCGTCCATCAGACAGACCAGAACAGACCATGGAGACTCACACACACAATAATAGTCAGACAGGTAGGAGCAGACACCTTATTGAAACATCTCTGTTGGTTTTTATGAAGGGAGTGGAATCACCATGCTAATTGGAACCTGACTCAATAGAAAACGGTGGTATGATGATGAAATGTGTCAAGCAGACGCCTGCTCGAGGAAAAACTATTGGTAAGATTGATGTATATTAATATATTACTATATAATAATTGTTTCACTTGTTTCATCAAAAAAGAAAAGTCTATATAGGAGAAGAAAATAGGAATAGTTTTGATTTTGGTGAAACTAGTGAAACAAAACAAAACACAAACACAAACAAACAGATTGGATGTGATTCGATGACGGTGGACGTCGTCTAGAGGTGTTGGTGTCTCCTTGGTGGATTGGATTATGTGACGACCTCGTCCATCAGACAGACCAGAACAGACCATGGAGACTCACACACACAATAATAGTCAGACAGGTAGGAGCAGACACCTTATTGAAAAATCTCTGTTGGTTTTTATGAAGGGAGTGGAATCACCATGCTAATTGGAACCTGACTCAATAGAAAACGGTGGTATGATGATGAAATGTGTCAAGCAGACGCCTGCTCGAGGAAAAACTATTGGTAAGATTGATGTATATTAATATATTACTATATAATATTTGTTTCACTCGTTTCATCAAAAAAGAAAAGTCTATATAGGAGAAGAAAATAGGAATAGTTTTGATTTTGGTGAAACTAGTGAAACAAAACAAATACACAAACACAAACAAACAGATAGGATGTGATTCGATGACGGTGGACGTCGTCTAGAGGTGTTGGTGTCTCCTTGGTGGATTGGATTATGTGACGACCTCGTCCATCAGACAGACCAGAACAGACCATGGAGACTCACACACACAATAATAGTCAGACAGGTAGGAGCAGACACCTTATTGAAAAATCTCTGTTGGTTTTTATGAAGGGAGTGGAATCACCATGCTAATTGGAACCTGACTCAATAGAAAACGGTGGTATGATGATGAAATGTGTCAAGCAGACGCCTGCTCGAGGAAAAACTATTGGTAAGATTGATGTATATTAATATATTACTATATAATAATTGTTTCACTTGTTTCATCAAAAAAGAAAAGTCTATATAGGAGAAGAAAATAGGAATAGTTTTGATTTTGGTGAAACTAGTGAAACAAAACAAAAACACAAACACAAACAAACAGATTGGATGTGATTCGATGACGGTGGACGTCGTCTAGAGGTGTTGGTGTCTCCTTGGTGGATTGGATTATGTGACGACCTCGTCCATCAGACAGACCAGAACAGACCATGGAGACTCACACACACAATAATAGTCAGACAGGTAGGAGCAGACACCTTATTGAAAAATCTCTGTTGGTTTTTATGAAGGGAGTGGAATCACCATGCTAATTGGAACCTGACTCAATAGAAAACGGTGGTATGATGATGAAATGTGTCAAGCAGACGCCTGCTCGAGGAAAAACTATTGGTAAGATTGATGTATATTAATATATTACTATATAATATTTGTTTCACTCGTTTCATCAAAAAAGAAAAGTCTATATAGGAGAAGAAAATAGGAATAGTTTTGATTTTGGTGAAACTAGTGAAACAAAACAAAAACACAAACACAAACAAACAGATTGGATGTGATTCGATGACGGTGGACGTCGTCTAGAGGTGTTGGTGTCTCCTTGGTGGATTGGATTATGTGACGACCTCGTCCATCAGACAGACCAGAACAGACCATGGAGACTCACACACACAATAATAGTCAGACAGGTAGGAGCAGACACCTTATTGAAAAATCTCTGTTGGTTTTTATGAAGGGAGTGGAATCACCATGCTAATTGGAACCTGACTCAATAGAAAACGGTGGTATGATGATGAAATGTGTCAAGCAGACGCCTGCTCGAGGAAAAAATATTGGTAAGATTGATGTATATTAATATATTACTATATAATATTTGTTTCACTTGTTTCATCAAAAAAGAAAAGTCTATATAGGAGAAGAAAATTGGAATAGTTTTGATTTTGGTGAAACTAGTGAAACAAAACAAAAACACAAACACAAACAAACAGATAGGATGTGATTCGATGACGGTGGACGTCGTCTAGAGATGTTGGTGTCTCCTTGGTGGATTGGATTATGTGACGACCTCGTCCATCAGACAGACCAGAACAGACCATGGAGACTCACACACACAATAATAGTCAGACAGGTAGGAGCAGACACCTTATTGAAAAATCTCTGTTGGTTTTTATGAAGGGAGTGGAATCACCATGCTAATTGGAACCTGACTCAATAGAAAACGGTGGTATGATGATGAAATGTGTCAAGCAGACGCCTGCTCGAGGAAAAACTATTGGTAAGATTGAGGTATATTAATATATTACTATATAATATTTGTTTCACTTGTTTCATCAAAAAAGAAAAGTCTATATAGGAGAAGAAAATAGGAATAGTTTTGATTTTGGTGAAACTAGTGAAACAAAACAAAAACACAAACACAAACAAACAGATTGGATGTGATTCGATGACGGTGGACGTCGTCTAGAGGTGTTGGTGTCTCCTTGGTGGATTGGATTATGTGACGACCTCGTCCATCAGACAGACCAGAACAGACCATGGAGACTCACACACACAATAATAGTCAGACAGGTAGGAGCAGACACCTTATTGAAAAATCTCTGTTGGTTTTTATGAAGGGAGTGGAATCACCATGCTAATTGGAACCTGACTCAATAGAAAACGGTGGTATGATGATGAAATGTGTCAAGCAGACGCCTGCTCGAGGAAAAACTATTGGTAAGATTGATGTATATTAATATATTACTATATAATATTTGTTTCACTTGTGGGGGATATAATATTTGTTTCACTTGTTTCACTTGTTTCATCATCCGAAAAGTTTTTGGAAAGACGTGCGTGAGCCTAACAAGGCCACTACGGCAGATATCACAATTCATGATTGGACTGATTATTTTGCAGACCTCTTTGATGTGCAAGTAGGTATTGATCCAAGTCTGGATGCTAGGGACTTTGTCCCTCAAGCTGATGGACCTCAGATAGAGGCCGCACCAACATGGTTATGTCAAGACTTTACCACCCAGGAGGTGTTTTCTGTTCTCCAATCCCTACGGAAAAACTCCTCCCCCGGGGTAGATGGTATCCCTGCAGAATGGTACAGATTTGCTTCCCATGAGGCCAACTCCCGATTTGTACAAGCTATGACTAACCTGTTTAATCTCATCTGGAAGACTTCTTACCCTAGCCAATGGGCTGCAGCTGCCTTGGTACCCGTACCCAAATCCAAAGGCAGTGTGTATGACAAGGACAACTATCGAGGTCTTGCGGTGAGCAACTCCATAGGAAAGATCTTCTCCCTTTGCATGCTACGTAGACTAGATGATTGGTCAGAAGAATTCAACCTCAGAGCCGCTGGCCAATATGGATTTAGAAGTGGTAGGGGTACTGCAGATGCATCATTCATTCTTAACCATATTGTAGATAAATATAGAGAAAAGAAAAAACCACTCTTTGTGGCTTTTGTTGATTTCAAGAAGGCTTATGATTGGGTCAACAGAGACTTGCTATGGGATTGCTTAGCAAGGCTAGGAGTCAAGGACCCCTATCTCAGTATTCTGAAGTCCATGTATAATCATGTTGTTTTCCAAGTTCGCCTACATGGGGACATTGGATCCTCCTTTCCATCCCTTGTAGGAGTTAAACAAGGAGACCCCCTATCCCCACTCCTATTCGGTCTGTTCATTGATAGAATTGAATCGTTCCTCCAATCCAAGCTCCCAAATGTAGGGGCTGAGCTTAGGGGAAAGATTCTGCAACTGTTACTTTATGCTGATGACCTAGCTATAATGGCAGAATCCCCGGCAGATATGCAAGCGATGCTTGACTGCCTGAGAGATTTCTGCGAGGCTACTAAGATGGCTGTGAATATAAAGAAAACTGAGATTGTCGTTTTCAACAAACAATTCTGTGATGAGGCCCGCATGGATCCTGATTACAGATTTGTCTATGATGGAGCACAACTTTCTACAAAGTTATCTTTTATCTACTTGGGATCCCTCTTTGTGGATGGTGACTCAAGCAATCGTGCAAAAGCTGCTTTTTCTAGGATGCTCACTAAGGCCCAAAAGGCACACCACATGCTTCGTAGGCGATGCCATACTATGGAGATATACAATATTGATATTCTCACCCACCTGTTTGATTCTCTTGTACAACCTATCCTGAATTTTGGCTGTGAGGTGTGGGCTCCTTCTATTCTGAACAACACACTTATCTCAAATGACCATGCTTGTGAGAAATGGCATAGAGGTATACTTAAACAAATGTTGGGTGTTTGCCAATCTACTACATCTAATATTATCATGGAAGAGCTGGGTAGAACCCCGTTGTGTTTTGCTTGGCTTAAACAAGCTTTGCGCTTCTGGAACAAGACCATACATAAAGAACCTGAGGATCTCATTAGAATGGCTCTTGAGGAATCTTTTGACTCCAACACTGGCTGGGTTCATGACTTGCGTTGTGCTCTCCACAAGCTAGGATCCAGTAAAAACATCAACATTTTGGAGGCTGTCGATGTCGAAGGTATTATGTCTGAAGTTTTTGAGTCATGGAGGTTTAAGTACCCAAGTGACACCAATGCAGTTAGAGACATCCCTGATGAGAGAAGGGTTGGCTTTTAAACGCCTCCGATACCAAAAATGGTTCGCAGCCAACAGCAATGATGAGAATGGCTTGATTCCCTTTACATCCGCCTTACATAAGCAGGATCAGATTCGTTCTATAGCACAGTTTAGAATGGGTTCCCATTGGCTGAACACAGAAAGAATGAGGGTGGTGGATAGAGCACACATCCCTCGCTCAATGAGACACTGTCAAATGTGTGGGTTCCAAAAAACTGAGGATGAAATGCATATGTTTGAGTGCCCTTTTTATAATGATATTCGCCTCCGCTACCAGAATCTGTTTACAGATATTTATAGGCATGTCCATGAGGATACCGACTTAACCGTATGGAATGTGGAATTCTGCGATTCCACATTCAGAACCTTTTATGAATGGAAATGGCACTAAGTCTTTTTGGAGCAACCTAGCCGACTATCTTTCTACTTGTAGAAGAGCAAGACAGGAAGCCCTGGACTGCTTAGTGGCACCGTAATTTATTATCCCTTTTTTTTCTTCTTGAGACTTCTCATTTGTTAGCTTCTTACCTCCGCCACTGTAAGTGGTTGAGATCTGGGTCCTGCTCTAAGGGGTTTAATACCTACGCCACCAAAACGGTGGTTGGGAGTTTGGTTTGTTTGTCCTCGACACACCCCTGATGTAATGGGGTTTTTTGCTTTGTGGGTGCTTTTTCTTTTTGTTTAAAGCACAGAGTCTCATACACCCTCGCGGTGTCAAGTAGACTTTAACATGTAATGTAATGTAATGTAATGTAAATGTAATGTAATGTAATGTAATGTAATGTAATGTAATGTAATGTAATGTAATGTAATGTAATGTAATGTAATGTAATGTAATGTAATGTAATCAAAAAAGAAAAGTCTATATAGGAGAAGAAAATAGGAATAGTTTTGATTTTGGTGAAACTAGTGAAACAAAACAAAAACACAAACACAAACAAACAGATTGGATGTGATTCGATGACGGTGGACGTCGTCTAGAGGTGTTGGTGTCTCCTTGGTGGATTGGATTATGTGACGACCTCGTCCATCAGACAGACCAGAACAGACCATGGAGACTCACACACACAATAATAGTCAGACAGGTAGGAGCAGACACCTTATTGAAAAATCTCTGTTGGTTTTTATGAAGGGAGTGGAATCACCATGCTAATTGGAACCTGACTCAATAGAAAACGGTGGTATGATGATGAAATGTGTCAAGCAGACGCCTGCTTGAGGAAAAACTATTGGTAAGATTGATGTATATTAATATATTACTGTATAATATTTGTTTCACTTGTTTCATCAAAAAAGAAAAGTCTATATAGGAGAAGAAAATTGGAATAGTTTTGATTTTGGTGAAACTAGTGAAACAAAACAAAAACACAAACACAAACAAACAGATTGGATGTGATTCGATGACGGTGGACGTCGTCTAGAGGTGTTGGTGTCTCCTTGGTGGATTGGATTATGTGACGACCTCGTCCATCAGACAGACCAGAACAGACCATGGAGACTCACACACACAATAATAGTCAGACAGGTAGGAGCAGACACCTTATTGAAAAATCTCTGTTGGTTTTTATGAAGGGAGTGGAATCACCATGCTAATTGGAACCTGACTCAATAGAAAACGGTGGTATGATGATGAAATGTGTCAAGCAGACGCCTGCTCGAGGAAAAACTATTGGTAAGATTGATGTATATTAATATATTACTATATAATAATTGTTTCACTTGTTTCATCAAAAAAGAAAAGTCTATATAGGAGAAGAAAATAGGAATAGTTTTGATTTTGGTGAAACTAGTGAAACAAAACAAAAACACAAACACAAACAAACAGATTGGATGTGATTCGATGACGGTGGACGTCGTCTAGAGGTGTTGGTGTCTCCTTGGTGGATTGGATTATGTGACGACCTCGTCCATCAGACAGACCAGAACAGACCATGGAGACTCACACACACAATAATAGTCAGACAGGTAGGAGCAGACACCTTATTGAAAAAATCTCTGTTGGTTTTTATGAAGGGAGTGGAATCACCATGCTAATTGGAACCTGACTCAATAGAAAACGGTGGTATGATGATGAAATGTGTCAAGCAGACGCCTGCTCGAGGAAAAACTATTGGTAAGATTGATGTATATTAATATATTACTATATAATATTTTGTTTCACTCGTTTCATCAAAAAAGAAAAGTCTATATAGGAGAAGAAAATTAGGAATAGTTTTGATTTTGGTGAAACTAGTGAAACAAAACAAATACACAAACACAAACAAACAGATAGGATGTGATTCGATGACGGTGGACGTCGTCTAGAGGTGTTGGTGTCTCCTTGGTGGATTGGATTATGTGACGACCTCGTCCATCAGACAGACCAGAACAGACCATGGAGACTCACACACACACAATAATAGTCAGACAGGTAGGAGCAGACACCTTATTGAAAAATCTCTGTTGGTTTTTATGAAGGGAGTGGAATCACCATGCTAATTGGAACCTGACTCAATAGAAAACGGTGGTATGATGATGAAATGTGTCAAGCAGACGCCTGCTCGAGGAAAAACTATTGGTAAGATTGATGTATATTAATATATTACTATATAATAATTGTTTCACTTGTTTCATCAAAAAAGAAAAGTCTATATAGGAGAAGAAAATTGGAATAGTTTTGATTTTGGTGAAACTAGTGAAACAAAACAAAAACACAAACACAAACAAACAGATTGGATGTGATTCGATGACGGTGGACGTCGTCTAGAGGTGTTGGTGTCTCCTTGGTGGATTGGATTATGTGACGACCTCGTCCATCAGACAGACCAGAACAGACCATGGAGACTCACACACACAATAATAGTCAGACAGGTAGGAGCAGACACCTTATTGAAAATCTCTGTTGGTTTTTATGAAGGGAGTGGAATCACCATGCTAATTGGAACCTGACTCAATAGAAAACGGTGGTATGATGATGAAATGTGTCAAGCAGACGCCTGCTCGAGGAAAAACTATTGGTAAGATTGATGTATATTAATATATTACTATATAATATTTGTTTCACTCGTTTCATCAAAAAAGAAAAGTCTATATAGGAGAAGAAAATAGGAATAGTTTTGATTTTGGTGAAACTAGTGAAACAAAACAAATACACAAACACAAACAAACAGATTGGATGTGATTCGATGACGGTGGACGTCGTCTAGAGGTGTTGGTGTCTCCTTGGTGGATTGGATTATGTGACGACCTCGTCCATCAGACAGACCAGAACAGACCATGGAGACTCACACACACAATAATAGTCAGACAGGTAGGAGCAGACACCTTATTGAAAAATCTCTGTTGGTTTTTATGAAGGGAGTGGAATCACCATGCTAATTGGAACCTGACTCAATAGAAAACGGTGGTATGATGATGAAATGTGTCAAGCAGACGCCTGCTCGAGGAAAAACTATTGGTAAGATTGATGTATATTAATATATTACTATATAATATTTGTTTCACTTGTTTCATCAAAAAAGAAAAGTCTATATAGGAGAAGAAAATTGGAATAGTTTTGATTTTGGTGAAACTAGTGAAACAAAAACAAAAACACAAACACAAACAAACAGATAGGATGTGATTCGATGACGGTGGACGTCGTCTAGAGATGTTGGTGTCTCCTTGGTGGATTGGATTATGTGACGACCTCGTCCATCAGACAGACCAGAACAGACCATGGAGACTCACACACACAATAATAGTCAGACAGGTAGGAGCAGACACCTTATTGAAAAATCTCTGTTGGTTTTTATGAAGGGAGTGGAATCACCATGCTAATTGGAACCTGACTCAATAGAAAACGGTGGTATGATGATGAAATGTGTCAAGCAGATGCCTGCTCGAGGAAAAACTATTGGTAAGATTGAGGTATATATTAATATATTACTATATAATATTTGTTTCACTTGTTTCATCAAAAAAGAAAAGTCTATATAGGAGAAGAAAATAGGAATAGTTTTGATTTTGGTGAAACTAGTGAAACAAAACAAAAACACAAACACAAACAAACAGATTGGATGTGATTCGATGACGGTGGACGTCGTCTAGAGGTGTTGGTGTCTCCTTGGTGGATTGGATTATGTGACGACCTCGTCCATCAGACAGACCAGAACAGACCATGGAGACTCACACACACAATAATAGTCAGACAGGTAGGAGCAGACACCTTATTGAAAAATCTCTGTTGGTTTTTATGAAGGGAGTGGAATCACCATGCTAATTGGAACCTGACTCAATAGAAAACGGTGGTATGATGATGAAATGTGTCAAGCAGACGCCTGCTCGAGGAAAAACTATTGGTAAGATTGATGTATATTAATATATTACTGTATAATATTTGTTTCACTTGTGGGGGATATAATATTTGTTTCACTTGTTTCACTTGTTTCATCATCCGAAAAGTTTTTGGAAAGACGTGCGTGAGCCTAACAAGGCCACTACGGCAGATATCACAATTCATGATTGGACTGATTATTTTGCAGACCTCTTTGATGTGCAAGTAGGTATTGATCCAAGTCTGGATGCTAGGGACTTTGTCCCTCAAGCTGATGGACCTCAGATAGAGGCCGCACCAACATGGTTTATGTCAAGACTTTACCACCCAGGAGGTGTTTTCTGTTCTCCAATCCCTACGGAAAAACTCCTCCCCCGGGGTAGATGGTATCCCTGCAGAATGGTACAGATTTGCTTCCCATGAGGCCAACTCCCGATTTGTACAAGCTATGACTAACCTGTTTAATCTCATCTGGAAGACTTCTTACCCTAGCCAATGGGCTGCAGCTGCCTTGGTACCCGTACCCAAATCCAAAGGCAGTGTGTATGACAAGGACAAACTATCGAGGTCTTGCGGTGAGCAACTCCATAGGAAAGATCTTCTCCCTTTGCATGCTACGTAGACTAGATGATTGGTCAGAAGAATTCAAACCTCAGAGCCGCTGGCCAATATGGATTTAGAAGTGGTAGGGGTACTGCAGATGCATCATTCATTCTTAACCATATTGTAGATAAATATAGAGAAAAGAAAAAACCACTCTTTGTGGCTTTTGTTGATTTCAAGAAGGCTTATGATTGGGTCAACAGAGACTTGCTATGGGATTGCTTAGCAAGGCTAGGAGTCAAGGACCCCTATCTCAGTATTCTGAAGTCCATGTATAATCATGTTGTTTTCCAAGTTCGCCTACATGGGGACATTGGATCCTCCTTTCCATCCCTTGTAGGAGTTAAACAAGGAGACCCCTATCCCCACTCCTATTCGGTCTGTTCATTGATAGAATTGAATCGTTCCTCCAATCCAAGCTCCCAAATGTAGGGGCTGAGCTTAGGGGAAAGATTCTGCAACTGTTACTTTATGCTGATGACCTAGCTATAATGGCAGAATCCCCGGCAGATATGCAAGCGATGCTTGACTGCCTGAGAGATTTCTGCGAGGCTACTAAGATGGCTGTGAATATAAAGAAAACTGAGATTGTCGTTTTCAACAAACAATCTCTGTGATGAGGCCCGCATGGATCCTGATTACAGATTTGTCTATGATGGAGCACAACTTTCTACAAAGTTATCTTTTATCTACTTGGGATCCCTCTTTGTGGATGGTGACTCAAGCAATCGTGCAAAAGCTGCTTTTTCTAGGATGCTCACTAAGGCCCAAAAGGCACACCACATGCTTCGTAGGCGATGCCATACTATGGAGATATACAATATTGATATTCTCACCCACCTGTTTGATTCTCTTGTACAACCTATCCTGAATTTTGGCTGTGAGGTGTGGGCTCCTTCTATTTCTGAAACAACACACTTATCTCAAATGACCATGCTTGTGAGAAATGGCATAGAGGTATACTTAACAAATGTTGGGTTTTGCCAATCTACTACATCTAATATTATCATGGAAGAGCTGGGTAGAACCCGTTTGTGTTTTGCTTGGCTTAAACAAGCTTTGCGCTTCTGGAACAAGACCATACATAAAGAACCTGAGGATCTCATTAGAATGGCTCTTGAGGAATCTTTGACTCCAACACTGGCTGGGTTCATGACTTGCGTTGTGCTCTCCACAAGCTAGGATCCAGTAAAAACATCAAACATTTTTGGAGGCTGTCGATGTCGAAGGTATTAATGTCCTGAAGTTTTTGAGTCATGGAGGTTTTAAGTTACCAAGTGACACCAATGCAGTTAGAGACATCATCCTGATGAGAGAAGGGTTTGGCTTTAAACGCCTCCGATACCAAAAATGGTTCGCAGCCAACAGCCAATGATGAGAATGGCTTGATTCCCTTTACATCCGCCTTACATAAGCAGGATCAGATTCGTTCTATAGAACAGTTTAGAATGGGTTCCCATTGGCTGAACACAGAAAGAATGAGGGTGGTGGATAGAGCACACATCCCCCTCGCTCAATGAGACACTGTCAAATGTGTGGGGTTCCAAAAAACTGAGATGAAATCATATGTTTGAGTGCCCTTTATAATGATATTCGCCTCCGCTACAGAATCTGTTTACAGATATTTATAGGCATGTCCATGAGGATACCGACTTAACCGTATGGAATGTGGAATTCTGCGATTCCACATTCAGAAACCCTTTTATGAATGGAATGGCACTAAGTCTTTTTGGAGGCAACCTAGCCGACTATCTTTCTACTTGTAGAAGAAGCAAGACAGGAAGCCCTGGACTGCTTAGTGGCACCGTAATTTATTATCCCCTTTTTTTTCTTCTTGAGACTTCTCATTTGTTAGCTTCTTACCTCCGCCACTGTAAGTGGTTGAGATTGGGTCCTGCTCTAAGGGGTTAATACCTACGGCACCAAAACGGTGGTTGGGAGTTTGGTTTGTTTGTCCTCGACACACCCCTGATGTTAATGGGGTTTTTTGCTTTGTGGGTGCTTTTTTCTTTTTTGTTTTAAAGCACAGAGTCTCATACACCCTCGCGGTGTCAAGAAGACTTTAACATGTAATGTAATGTAATGTAATGTAATGTAATGTAATATGTAATGTAATGTAATGTAATGTATGTAATGTAATGTAATGTAATGTAATGTAATGTAATGTAATGTAATGTAATGTAATGTAATGTAATGTAATGTAATGTAATCAAAAAAGAAAAGTCTATATAGAGAAGAAAATAGGAATAGTTTTTGATTTTGGTGAAACTAGTGAACAAAA
>JAJSRW010000830.1:0-33093 GCA_022414725.1 Microglena sp. YARC | reverse complement strand
GGATGTGCTATTTTGGTAAATGATAATGGATGGCTTTTAAGATAGCCCTGTTATACGCTTTTTTGTAAATATCAGCTTTTATACTGGGTTAACGCCACCGGCTTGTGTGTTTAAAATATAGCCCGTTAGTAGGCTTTATAGGGCCTGTTATAGGCTTTTAGTAGGGCCTGTTAGTGCTGTTAATGCTTGTTATACCTTCGTAGTGTTTAGTTAGGAGCTGGAGTGAGCTGCGCTGTATAGAAGTGCTTTTATAGGCCCTTTATAGCCTGCTTATACGCCTTTTAAAGCCTGTTAGCTTTTTTTTGTTGAAAGTAAGCTTTTACGATGCTCCTGTGTATATCCTGCTTTTTGTAGAATACTTATGCCTGTTAAGTAAAAGCTTTTATAGCCTGTATACATCGCGCTTTTTTTAAGCCTGGTTATAGCCTTTCTATAGCCCTGTGTATAGCTTTATATACGCCTGTTATAGCTTTTAATAGCCGTGTTATAAGGCCTTTTATAGCCTGTTATGCTTTTTGTGGTCTCACAGCCTTCTATAAGCTGTTATGGCTTTATAGCTGGTATTACGCTTATATTAGCCTGTTTTATAGCTATTTACTACCTGTTCATAGGGGTTTTATAGCCTGTATAGCCTTTATAGCGCTGTATATTTGTTTTTTATTTTTCTCTCTATTTTCTCTTCTATTACCTGTATATTTCTTTTGCTTTTTTATTGCCTGTTGTTTTGAAGTATGCTCTTCTGTTAGTGGGATGCTTTTATATGCCTGTTTTATACTTTTTTTTGCTTTTACTAGCCTGTTTATACCCCGCTTTTATAGCCTGTTACTAGCTTATAGCCTTTTGATAGCCTTTTCATAGCCTGTTATATCGCTTTTATAGCTGTTATAGCTTTTAGTACGCAATGTTAACTTTTATAGCCTGTTAATAGGCTTTTTATCTCCTGTTATAGCCTTTTATCGCCTGTTATAGGCTTTTATAGCCTGTTTATAGCTTTTATAGCCTGTTATAGGCTTTTATACGCCTGTTAAGCGCTTTTTATAGCCTGTTTAGTACGCTTTTTCAGCCCTGTTATAGTTTTATAGCTGTTTTAGGCTTTTCAGCTGCTGTTATAGCTTTTATAAGCCTGTTAGCTGCTTTTATAGCCTGTTATATGGCTTTTATAGCTGTTTATACGGCCTTTATAGCTGTTATAGTTTAAGCCTGTTATATCGCTTTTTATAGCCTGTTATACGCTGTTTAAGCCTTGTTATAGCTTTTATAGCCTGTTATCAAAGCTTTTATGCCTTTATACACTTTTATAGGCCTGTTATAAACCGCTTTGAGTAGCCTTGTTATATGCTCTTTATGATATAGCTGTTATAGATGCTTTTATGCCTGTATATGTTTGAGTAGCCTTTTATAGGAGCTACTTTATAGGCCTGTTATATGCTTTTATAGCCTGTTGATACGCTTTTATAGCCTGTAATCGCCTTTTATCGGCCTGTTATAGCTTTGAAGCCTGTTATACGCTTTATAGCCTGTATAAGCTTTTCTAGTCCTGTTATTCCGACTTTTGATAGCTGTTTAGCTTTTATAGGCTGTTATATGCTTTATAGGCCTGTTTATATGCTTTATAGCCTGTACTAGCTTTATAGCCTGTTATAGTGCTTTTATAGCCTTTATAGCTTTTAGAGCCTGATTATAGCTTTATAGCCTGTTAATGCTGTTATCAAGCCTGTTATAGCGGTTTTTATAGCCTGTTATGAGTTTATAGCGCTGTTAGAGCTTTTATAGCCTGTTATACGCTTTATAGCCGTATGTATACTTTTATAGCCTGTTATAGACTTTTATAGACCTGTTATAGCTTTTATCGCCTGTTATAGCTTTTTATAAGCCTGTTTATAGCTTTTATAGCCTGTTATAGCTTTTAATAAGCCGTTATAGCTTGTTATAGCCTGTTTAGCTTATAGCCTGTTATAGCTTTTATAGCCTGTTATACTGCATTATTCCTGTTATAGCTTTTATAGCCTTTACTAGCTTTTATAGCCTGTTACTGCTTTATACCTGTTAAGCTCTTTATAGCCTGTTAAGCTTTATAGCGCTGTTATAGGCTTTCATAGCCTGTTAGTATGCTTTTCGCTCTGTTATTGCTTTTAATAGCCTGTTAGATAAGCTTTTAATAGCCTATTGATAGGCTTTTATGCTGTTCATAGCTTTTATAGCCTTTATAGCTTTATAGGCGCGCTGTTATATGCGCTTTTTTATAGCCTCCTAGCTAAGTACTTTTATAGCTTTATAGCTTTATAGCTGTTATAGCTTTATTAGCCTGTTATAGCCTTTTAATAGCACTGTATCGCTTTTGATAAGCCTGTATAGCTTGTATACAACGCTGTTATAAGGCTTTTTATACCTGTTTATAAGTTTATAGCGCTTGGGGGTTTTTAATACGCTTTTGATAGCCTGTTATAGACTTTCATCGCCTGTTATAATGGGCTTTTATATGCCTGTTATAGCTTTAACCCGCCTGTTGTATATGGGCTTTTATAGCCTGTTATTAGCTTTTGATAGCTGTTATGGCTTTTATACCTGTTATGCTTTTATAGCTTTTAGCCTTTATAGCCTGTGTTCATAGCTTTTAAGCCTGTTATAGCTTTTTAGCCGCTGTTATAGCTTTTATACCTGTTGGTAGCTTTTATACCTGTTATAGTCTTTATACGCCTGTTTTATAAGCTTTTATATGCCTGTTAATACGCTTTATAGCGTTTAATAGCTTTTATAGCTGTTATAGCTTTTAAGCCTTTATAGGCTTTAATAGCCTGTTAAGGCTTTATAGCCGTTATCGCTTTTATACGGCCGTTATAGCAATAGTATAGCCTGTTATAAGCTTTTATGCCTGTTATAGCTTTTTTAGCCCTAAGCTGTATTATGCTTTTTTTAGCCTGTTAACCGCTTCTTATATGCCTGTGTATAGGCTTTTTATAAAGCTGTTATGCTTATAGCCTGTTATAGCTTTATAGCCTGTTATACGCTTTTTATCAGCTGGTTATAGCTTTTATAGCCTGTTATATGCTTTTTTATAGGCCCTGTTATAAAGCTTTCTAATAGCCTTTATAGCTTTTTTATAGGCCAGATAGCTTTTATACGCCAGTTTATAGCTTTTATACGCCTGTTACTGCATGCTCTTTATACGCCTGTTTATAGCTTTTTATAGCCTGTTCTATAGCTTTATAGCCTGTTATTAGATAGCTTTTATAAGCCTGTTGTAGGCTTTTTATAGCCTGTTATTAGCTTTTAGTAGCCTGTTGTAAGCTTTTATAGCCGTTAGGTGCTTTTATAGCCTGTTTATATGCTGTTATAGCCTGTTATAGCTTTTTTATAGGCCGTTATAACGCTTTTATAGCCTGCTTATAAGGCTTTTATAGCGCTGATTTAATACGCTTTAAGCCTGTTAGTATACTTTTATAGGCCTGTTATAGAAGCTTTATACGCCTGTTATAGGCTTTGTAGTAGCCCTGTTATAACGCTTTTGATAGCCTGTTGTATTTATAGCCTGTTTATATAGCTTTTAATAGCCTGTTTAGCCTTTTAATAGCCTGTTATACAGCTTTTATACCGTGTATAGCTTTTATAGCCTGTTATAGCTTTTATAGCCTGTTATAGTTTTATAGCCTGTGTATCAGCTTTTATAGCGCTGTTTATAGCTTTTATACGGCCTGTTATAAGCTTTATAGCCTGATAAGCTTTTCATAGCCTGTTAATCGCTTTATAGCCTGTTATGGCTTTGTATAGCCTGTTATAGCTTTTATAGCTGTTTATAGCTTTATAGCCTGTATACGCTTTTTTTTATAGCCTGTTATAGCTTTTATAGCCTGTTATAGCTTATAGCCTGTTATAGATAGCCTGTATAGCTTTTATACCTGTTATAGAGCTCTTTAGCCTGTTATAGGCCTGTTAGCCTGTATAGCTTTTATAGCCTGTTATAGCTTTTATAGCCTGTTATATAGCGTTATATCTATAGCCTGAATCGCTTTATCAGCTGGTTATAGCTTTTATAGCCTGTACGCTTTTATAGCCTGTATAGCTTTTATAGGCTGTTAATACGCCTGTAGGCTTTTATAGCCTGTATAGCTTTTATAGGCCTGTTATACTTTTATAGCCTGTTATAAGCTCAATAAGCCTGTTAGCTTTTATAGTTGTATGGCTAGCCTGCCTTAGTTATATAAAGCCCTGTTATAGCCTTTATGCTAATAGATAAGCTTGTCTGTTATAGCCTTTTATAGGCCTCAGTAGCTTTTATAGTTATACTTTTATAGCCGTTTTATAGCTTATAGCCTGTTATAAGTCTTTATAGCTCTATTTTGATAGCTTTCTATAGCCTGTTATAGCTTATAGCTTTATATAGACCTGTTTTATATAGCTTTTTGTATAGCCAGCTTTTATAGCCTCGTGGTGAGTAGACTGTCTAGCTTTAATAGTGTTATAGCTTTTATAGCTCTTATAGCCCTGTTATAGCTTTTAAGGCCTGTTAGCTGGCTTTTATAGCCTAGCTTTTTTATAGCCTTTTATAGGCCTGCTTATAGGCTTTATACGCGTTATATAGCCTGTTCCCCAAAGCCTTTTTATATGCCTGTTATAGGGCTTTATAAGCCTGTTATAGCTTTATGCCTGTTATGAGCGCGCTTTATAGCCTGTTATAGCCTTTTATAGGTCCTGTTATAGGCTTTATAGCCTGTTATAGGCTTATAGCCTGTTAGCAGCTTTTATTAGCGCTGTTATAGCTTTTATAAGCCTTTATAGCCTTTTAAAGCCGTGTTTATAGCTTTTTAGCCTGTTACTAGCTTTTATAGCCTGTAATTGCAGCTTCTTAGCCTGTTATAGCTTTTATAGCCTGTTATACAGTTATAGCTGTATAGCTTTATAGCCTGTTATGCTTTTATAGCCTGTTATAGCTTTTATAGCCTTTAGCTTAGAGCCTGTTATAGCTTTTAGTAGCCAGTTTATAGCTTTTATAGCCTGTTATAGCTTATTATAAGCCTGTACTTTTTATAGCTGTTATTAGCTTATTATAGCCTGTTATAGCTTTTATAGCCTGTTATAGCTTTTATATGCCTGTTGTAGTTTTATAGCCGTATAGCTTTATAGCCTGTTGTAGCTTTATAATAGCTGTTAAGTTTATAGCCTGTTTATAGCTTTTATAGCCTGTTTAGCTTTTTATAGCCTGGTTATAGCTTTTAAAGCCTGTTATAGCTTTTAATAGCCTGTTATAGCTTTATAGCCTGTTTATAGCTTTTTATAGCCTGTTATCTTTAGCTTTTTATAGCCTGTTATAGCTTTTTATAGCCTTTATGGCTTTATAGCCTTGTTATAGCTTTTTTTTATATATAGCCTTTTATACAAGGGCCTTTGCCTTGTTATAGCTTTTATAGCCTGTGTTATAGCTAAACCCTTTTGTATAGACCTGTTATAGTCGTTTATAGCTTTTATAGCCTTTTATGGCTTTTTATAGCCTGTTATAGGCTTTTATAGGCCTGTTATAGCTTTTAAATAGCCTGTTATAGCTGTTATAGCTTTTATAGCCTGTTATAAGCTTTTAAGCCCTGCTTTTATAAAAGCTTTTAATAGCCTGTTATAGCTTTTTAATAGCCTGTTATAGGCTTTATAGCCTGTTTATGAGCTTTTATAGCCTGTATATCTTTAGTTTTATACTGTTATAGCTTTTATAGCCTGTTATAGCTTTTTTTAGCCTGTTAAGCTTATGCTATACGCTCCTGTGGTATTAGATCTTTTATAGCCTGTTGATCGGGGCTGTTTATAGCTAGCCTGTATAAGTCCAGCCTTTTATAGCCCTGTAGCTTTTATAGCTTTTTTAAGCCTGTTATAGCTTTTATAGCCTGTTATAGCTTTATAGCCTGTTAATAGCTTTTTATACCTGTTACTAGCTTTATAGCCTGTTATTAGCTTTATAGCCTTTATAGCTTTATACCTGTTTATAGCTTTTATAAGCCTGTTATAGCTTTTAATAGCCTGTTATAGCTTAATAGCCTAGTTATAGCTTTTATAGCCGCTTTTATAGGCCTGTTATAGCTTTTATAGCCTGTTAGCCTGTTTGCTAGCTTTTATACCTTTTATGCCTTATAGCTTTTATAGCCTGTTATGTTTTATAGCCTGTTATAGTTTTATAGCACTGTTAACTTATAGTCCTGTTATACTTTTTATAGCCTGTTATTAGCCTTTTTATAATAGCTTTTTATAGCTGTTATAGCTTTGTATAAGCTTTATAGCTTTTATAGCCTTTATAGCTTTTATAAGCCTGTATAGCTTTTATAGCCTGTTATAGCTTTATAGCCTGTTATAGCTTATAGCCTTTAAGCTGTTTTATTAGCTTGTTAGCCTAGTTATAGCTGTTATAGTTTTATAGCCTTTAAGCTCTAATAGCCTTATAGCTTTTATAAGCCTGTTGATAGCTTTTATATGCCTGTATAGCTTTTATAGCCTTAATAGCTTTTAACTTTATACTTTTATAGCCCTGTTATAGCCTTTTTTATAGCCTGTTATAGCTACTATAGCCTGTTATAGCCTATACTTTTATAGCCTGTTCTATAGCTTTTATAGCCTGTTATAGCTTTATAGCCTTTATAGCTTTTAATAGACTGTTATAGCTTTATAGGCCTGTTAATAAGTTTTATAGGCCTTTATAAGCTTTTCTATAGCCTGTTTATACTTTTATACTGTTATGCTTTATAGCTGTTTAGCTTTTATAGCTTTTAGCTTTATAGCCTGTTTATCAGCTTTTATAGACCTGTTATACTTTTAATAGCCTGTTATAGCTTTTATGCCTGTAGGCTTTTAGCTTTTATTAGCTTTATGCCTGTTATCTTTACTAGCCATCGTTTATGTTTTATGCTTGTTAAGCTTTTATACCTTTATACTTTATAGCCTGTTTATACTTTTATAGCCTGTTATAGCTTTTATAGGCCTTGTATAGCCTTTTGTAGGCCTGTTAAGCCTGTTTATAAGCTTTTATAGCCTGTTATAGCTTTTAGCCGTTATAGCTTTTCATAGCCTAGCGTTATAGCCTTTATAGCGTTATAGCTTTATAGCTGTTATAGCTTATAGCCTGCTTATTAGCTTTATAGCCCTTTTATAGCCTGCGTTATAGGGGCTTTTATGAGGCCTTTATAGCCTTTGTAGCCTGTTAGTAGCTTTATAGCCTGTTATAGCTTTTATAGCCTGTTATGTTATACTTTTATAGCTGTTATAGCTTATTAGTTTTATAGCCTGTTATAGCTTTTTATGCCTTTTATAGCTTTATACCTGTTATGCTTTTATAGCTGGTTTAGCTTTTATAGCCTGTTATGTTATAGCTTTTATAGCTTTTATAGCAGTTATAGCTTTTAGCTTTAGCCTGTTATAGCTTTATAGCCTGTTATAGCTTTTATAGCCTGTTATATGCTTTTATAGCCTGTTATAGCTTCTTTTATAGCCTGTTTAAAGCTTCTATAGCTTTTATAACCTGTTATAGTCTTTTATAGCCTGTTATGAGTTTTATGTTATAGCTTTTATAAGCCTTTTGTTATACGCTTGTAGCCCTTATAGCCTGTTTATTTTTATAGCCTGTTATAGCTTTTATAGCCTGTTATACTTTATAGCCTGTTAGCTTTTGTAGCTTTATATGCTTTTATAAGCCTGTTATAGCTTTTATAGCCTGTTATAGCCTTTTATTAGCCTGTTATAGCTTTGAGCTTTATAGCCTGTTTATAGCTTTTATAGCCTGTTATAGCTTTTGTAGCCTGTTATAGCTTATAGCCTGTTAATAGGCTTTCTATGTTATAGCTTTTATAGCCTGTAATAGCTTTTTATAGCCCTGATTTATATGTTATAGCCTTTATAGCCTGTTATATAGCTTTAGCTTTTTATAGCCCTGTTAATACGCTTTATAGCCTGTTATAGCTTTTAATAGCCTGGTTATAGCTTTTAGCCGTAGCTGTTGATAATGGCTTGTTATAGCTTTTATGCTGTTATATGCTTTATAGCCTGTTTAGCTTTTATAGCCTGTTATAGCTTTTAATTAGCCTGTTCATAGCCTTATAGCCTGTGTATAAGCTTTTATAGCCGTTATAGCTTTATACTGTTATGGGCTTTTATAGCCCTGTTATAGCTTTTATAAGCTTTTGTTATATGCCCTTTGTTAGCCTGTTAGCTTTTAGCTTTTATAGCCTGTCTTATAGCTTTTATAGCTGATAGCTTTTATAGCCTGTCTGTTATACGCTTTATAGGCTGTTATAGCGCCTTTATAGCCTGTTATAGCTTTTATAGCCTTTATAAGCTTTTATAGGCTGTTATAGCTTTGTAGCCTGTTATAGCTTTTTTTTATAGCCTATAAAGCCTGCTTTTATAGCCTTTTTATAGCCGTTATAGTTTCTTTTATAGCCTGTTATATGGCTTTTAAAAGCCTGTTATAGCTAGCTTTTATAGCCCTGTTATGCCTTTATAAGCTGTAGTTCTTTTAATAGCCTGTTATAGCTTTTTAATACCTGTTATAAGCTTTTATAGCCTGTTAATAGCCTGTTATAGCTTTTAATAGCCTGTATACGCTTTATAGCTTTTGTAGCCCTGTTATAGCTTTTATAGCCTGTTATAGCTTTATAGCCTGTTAAATAAGCTTTTATAGCCTGTTATAGCTTTTATAGCCTGTTAATAGCTTTTATAGGCCTGTAATGCTTTATAGCCTGTTTATAGCTTTATAGCCTGTTATAGCTTTTATAGCCTGTTATAGCTTTTATAGCCCTGTTATAAGCTTTTATAGCCTGTTAGTAGCTTTATAGCCTGTTATAGCTTTTATAGCCTGTATAGCTATAGTTTATAGCTTTTATAGGCCTGTATAGCTTTTATAGCCTGTTATATGCTTATAGCCTTATTAAGCTTTTTAATAGGCCTGTTATACTGCCTTTATAGCTGTTATGCTTTTATAGCCTTATAGCTTTTATAGCCTGTTATAGCTTTTATAGCCTGTTATAGCCTTTTGTATCCCTGTTATAGCTTTATAGGCCTGTTATAGCCTTTTATAGCCTGTTATATCGCTTTTTTATAGCTTGTTATAGCCTATACTTTTTAGCCTGTTATAAGCTTTTTTTATAGCCTGTTATAGCTTTTATAGCCTACAGCTTATAGCTTTTATAGCCTGTTATAGCTTTTTATAGGCCTGTTTTTATAGCCTTTTATAGCCTTTATAGCTTTATAGCCTGTTATAGCTTTTATAGCCTTATAGCTTTTTATACGCCTGTTATGCTTTTTATAGCCTTATAGCTTTTATAGCCGTTTATGCTTTATAGCTTTATAGCTTTTATAGCCTGTTCATAGGCTTTTACGCCTAGTTATAAGCTTTATAGCCTTTATAGCCTTTATAGCCTGTTATAGCTTTTATAGCCTGTTATAGGCTTTTATAGCCGTGTTTATAGCTTTTATAGCCCTGTTATATAGCCTGTTATAGCTTTTATAGCCTGTTATAAGCTTTTTATAGCCTTTATACTTTTATAGCCTGTTATAGCTTTTATAGCCTGTTATAGCTTTTATAGCCTGTTATAGCTTTTATAGCCTGTTATAGCTTTTATAGCCTGTTATAGCTTTTTAGCCTAAATAGGCCTTATCAGCTTTATAGCCTGTTTAGGCTTTTATAGCCTGTTATAGG
The DNA here is from genome assembly GCA_022414725.1 of Microglena sp. YARC. Lineage (NCBI taxonomy): Eukaryota > Viridiplantae > Chlorophyta > Chlorophyceae > Chlamydomonadales > Chlamydomonadaceae > Microglena > Microglena sp. YARC. The sequence goes on along the minus strand of JAJSRW010000830.1, from coordinate 23,426 downwards.
CTTTTATAGCCTTTATAGCTTTTATAGCTGTATAGCTGTTATACAGCCTGTTATTCTTTTATAGCCTGTTATAGCTTTTATAGCCTGTTATATAGCTTTTTATAGCCTGTTATAGCTTTATAGCCTGTTTATAGCTTTTATAGCTGTTATGCTTTATAGCCTGTTATAGCTTTTATAGCCTGTTATAGCTTTTATAGCCTGTTATAGCTTTTATAGCCCTTTATAGCTTTTTATAGCCCTTTATAGCTTTTATAGCTGTTATAGCTTTTATAGCCTGTTTATAAGCTTTTAATAAGCTGTTATAGCTTTTATAGCTTTTATAGCCGTATAGGCTATAGCCTGTTATAGGCTTTTTTATAGCTGTTATAGCTTTTATGGAGCCTGTTATAGCTTTATGCCTGCCTGTAATAGCTTTTAAGCCTGTTTATAGCTTTTATAGGCCTGTTATAGCTTTTTTATAGCCTGTTATAGGCTTTTATAGCCCGTTATAGCTTTTATAGCCTGTTAATACCTTTTTGTCTATTAGCCTTTATAGCTTATATAGCTTTTATTAGCCTGTTATAGCCTTTTATAGCCTGTTAGCTTAAGCCTTTATAGCCTGTTTATAGCTTTATAGCCCTGATTATAGGCTAGACTTTATAGCCTGTTTTATAGCTTTTATAGCCTGTTAATAGCTTTTATAGCTGTTATATCTTTTATAGCTCTGTTTAATAGCTTTTTATAGCCTGTTATAGCTTTTATAGCCTTTTATAGCCTGTTATACTTTTATAGCCTGTTTATAGCTTTTTATAGCTCTGTTATAGCTTTATATAGCCTTTTATAGCTTTATAGCGGCTGTTTAGCTTTTATTAGCCTGTTATAGCTTTTATAGCCTGTTATAAAGCTTTTTATAGCCTGTTATAGCTCTTTATAGCCCTGTTATTAGGTTATAGCTTTTATAGCCTGTTAATAGCTTTATAGCCTTTATAGCTTTTTATATAGCCCTAGTTTATAGCTTTTAGCTAGGCCTTTATAGCCAGCTTTTATAGCCTGTATAGCTTTTATAGCCCTGTTATTGAGCCTTGTATAAGCTTTTATAGCCGTATAGCTTTTATAGCCTACGCTTTTATAGCCTGTTATAATAGCCTGTTATAGCTTTTATAGCCCTGTTATAGCTTTTTATAGCCTGTAATATAGCTTATAGCCTTTTATAGCCTGTTTATAGCTTTATAGCCTGTTATAGCTTTATTTATACGCTTTTATAGCCTGTTTATAGCTTGCTTTTATAGACTGTTTATAGCTTTTATAGCTTTAATATGCTTTTATAGCCTGTTCTATAAGCTTTTATAGCCTTTTATAGCCTGTTTATATGCTTTATAGCCTGTTATAGCTTTTATAGCCTGTTTATAGCTTTTATAGGCCTGTTATAGCTTTTATAGCCTGTATAAGCTTTTATAGCCTGTTATAGCTTTTATATGTTATATGCTTTTATAGCCTGTTATAGCTTTTTATAGCCTGTTATAGCTTTTTATAGCCTGTTATAGCTTTTATAGCCTGTTTTTATAAGCTTTTAGAGCCCTGTTATAGCCTATAGCCTGTTATATATAGCTGTTTATACTTTTATAGCTGTTATAGCTTTAATGAGTTATAGCTTTTATAGCCTGTTATAGCTTTTATAGCCTGTTATAGCTTTTATAGCCTGTTATAGCTTTTATAGCCTGTTATAGCTTTTATAGCCTGTTATAGTTATAGCTTTTATAGCCTGTTATATAGCTTATAATATATAGCCTGTTATAGCTTTTATAGCCTGTTATAGCTTTTTATGCTGTATAGCCTGTTATAGCTTTTATAGCCTGTTATAGCTTTTATAGCCTGTTATAGCTTTTTATAGCCTGTTATAGCTTTTATAGCCTGTTATAGCTTTTATAGCCGCTTTATATATGACTATATATATTTTATTTCTATAAGCTTTATAGCTTTATATAAGCTTTTATACTTTACCCTTTTATAGTTATAGGTTATTATAGCTTGGTTTATAGTTATATGCTTATAGCTTTATAGCCTTATAGTTATAGCTTTTATAGCCTGTTATAGCTTTTATAGCCTGTTTATAGCTAAGGCCTGTTAGCTTTATAGCTGTGCTTTGTATATGCTCTTTTATTAGCTTTATAATGCACTGTTTGTTATAGGCTTTTATAGCCTGTTTATACTGTTTAGGCTATAGCCTGTTTATATATAGCTTTATAGCCTGTTATATAGCTTTTATAGCCTGTTATAGCTGTTATAGCTTTTATAGCTGTATAGCTTTTATAGGCCTATATTAGCTTTTATAGCCTGTTATCTTTTATAGCCTGTTATAGCTTTTATAGTTTTATAGCCTTTCTATATTAGCTTTTATAGCGTTATAGCTTATAGCGCTATAGCCTGTTATAGCTTTTATAGCTATAGCTTGTTATATAGCGCTTTTATAGCCTGCTTTATAAGCTTTTACTTTATAGCTTATGTTATTATATATCGCTTTATTAGCTTTTATAAGCTGTGTATATTGCTTATAGCCGGATATGCTTTTTTATAGCCTGTTATACTTTATAAGCCTATAGCTTTTATAGCCTGTGTATAGCTAGCCCTTATAGCTGCCTGTATATAGCTTCTTTATATATAGCTTCTGTAGCTTTATAGCTTTATAGCTTTATAGCCGTTCATATTATAATTATAGCTTTCCGGCTTTTTAAGCCTAATAGCGCTTTAATTAGCCTAGTTATAGTCCCTTTATAGGGTTATAGGTTTTTTTATAGCCTGTTTATAGCTTTTATAGCCTGTTTATAGCTTTTATAGCCTAAAATATGCTTTATAGGCCTGTTTATAGCTTTATAGCCTGTTATTCAGCTTTTTAGCCTTAGCTAATATAGCTTTTATAGCTGTTATATGCTTTTATAGCCTGTTATAGCTTTTTATAGCCTGTTATATCAGCTTTTTTTTATAAAGCCGTTAATAAGCTTTTTTTGTAAATATAGCTTATAAGCTGTCATACTTTTTTGTAAATAGCTTTTATAGCTGTATAGCTTTTTTGTAAATATAGCTTATATAGCCTGTCCATACTTTTTTGTAAATATAGCTTTTAATAAGCCTGTTATAAGGCGTTTTTTGTAAATATAGCTTATATATAGCCTGTCATAGCTTTTTTGTAAAATATAGCTTTATAGCTGTTATAGCTTTTTGTAAATATAGTTCGTAATTAGCTGTATATACGCTTTTTTGTAAAATAGCTTTTATACCTGTTATAGCTTTTTTGTAATATAGCTTTTTAATAAGCTATATAGCCTGTCATAGGTTATTATAGCCTTTTTTGTTAAATAGCTTTCTATATATAGTTTTTTGTAAAATATTAATGCTTTATAGACCTGTTATAGCTTTTTTGTAAATATAGCTTTTATATAGCCTTTATAGCTGTTATATTTTTAAGTAAATTATACGCTTTTTATAGGCCTGTTATAGCTTTTTTGTAATATAGCTTTTATAGGCCTGTTATAAGGCTTTTGGGCCGTAAACCAGTTTTTGTTATTTGATTCTTTATTTTCGGCAAATCTCGCTATTTTCGCCAAAACGGGTCAAAACTAGCGATCGCTATTTCTAGCTCTTAAATAAGCCCTGCCATGTACCACTTGTCATTTCTACCGCCAATGGACCTGAGCCAATGCCCATTTTTTAATTAATTTATGTATTTATTAATGTATTTAAATTTATGTTTTAATGTATGTATTGATTATTATCTCTTTCTGTTATCTTTTTCCTGCCGCCTATGGACCTGAGCCATGACCATAATTAATCTCATTTATTGACTTATTTGTCTATTTATCTATGTATTTATTTATATACATTTATTTATTTATTTTATTTATTTTAGGGCAATTTTTGACTGACCAGTACGCTTCACTTACTGTTGCCAATGGAGCCTGAGCTAGGCCTTTTGACCTGCGTATTTTTAAAAAATCGAAATTTCAAATTTGGAATTATTTATTATTCTATTGTTAATTTATTTATCATTTACGGTGCCACTGCACTGGACCTGAGCAACAATAATGGACAGAGCTACCTCTCGAACTGCCAATTATACAAACCAACATTAAAATTTTTAAAATGTCAGTGGCCACCCACGTACCGCTTCATTTACTGCCGGCCAATGGCCAGAGCCTTGACGACGTTTTCCGAGCTTCCTTTTGACCTGCGCATATTTAAAATATCGAAATTTTAAATTTGGGATTATTTATATTCATTTATCATTTACAGCCGCTGAATCGGACCTGAGCCAGATGATGATTCTGTATTTATTTATTTATTTATTTATTTGTTTATTATTTACTGCCGCCCATGGGCCTGAGCCTCGGCGATGGACAGAGCTACCACCTCTTGACCTGCGTATTTGCACATTTTGAAATTTGATTTTTGAAATGACCAGCTCACATACCGCTCATGAACTGATTGCCCAAATGGCCAGAGCCTTGACGCTGGTCCGAGCTTCTTTTTGACCTGCGTATTTAAAAAATCGACATATGAAATTTGATATTTTAATACAGCCACTAATGGACCTGGGTCCTGACGATGGACAAAGCTACCTCTTGACCTGCGAATTTATAAATCAATTTTTGAATTATTTACTAATTTATAGTTGATTTCTTTATCATTTACTTGCACCCAATCGGCCGAGCCTCGGCGATGGACAGAGCTAACCACCGTCTTGACCTGTGTATTTGCACATTTTGAAATTTGATTTTTGAAATGACCAGCTTCATGAACTGTTGCCAATCGGACCTGAGCCTTGACCTGGTCCGAGCTTCTTTTTTGACATGCATATTTAAAAAATCGACATATGAAATTTGATATTTTAATACAGCCACCAATGGGCGTGAGCCATGACGATGGACAGAGCTACCACCTCTTGAGCTGCGAATTTAAAAATCAATTTTTAAATTATTTACTAATTTATAGTTGATTTCTTTATCATTTACGACAACGACCTGGGTTCCCTGACGATGGACTGAGCTACTCTCTTGACCTGCGAATTTAAAAATCAAATTTTAAAATATGGTACTAATGTTCATTGTTTTAAATAACTTATAATTTACGGGCCGCCAATGGGCCTGAGCCTTGACGATGAGCGAGAGCTACGCCTTCTTGACCTGCGAATTTTTAAAAATCATTTTGGAATTAATATTACTAATTTTAGTTGATTTCTTTATCATTTACTGCACTGAATCGGCTGAGCTTGACGATGAGAGAGCTAACAACCACCTCTTGACCTGCGTATTTAAAACATTGAACTTTTAAATTTGGGATTATTTATTTATTCATCGTTTACAGCCGCCAATGGACCTGAGCCATGACGTTCTTTTATTATATATTTATGTATTTGTTGTATTTACTGGTATTTATTTATTTACACTGCCAATGGCCCGAGCCTTGACAATTGAGAGAGCTACCACGGTCTTGACCTGCGGCGTATTTAAAAAAAAAAAAATTGATAACATTTAACTTATTTCGTTAATAGCCGCCAATGGATCCTGAGCCATACGTTCTTCTATTATTTATTTATGTATTTTGTTTATTTATTTAAAATTATATGGCAATATCAAGATGGTATTTTAAATAAATATTATAAATATATATATTAAATATTATCTTTGATATTGTATGGCAATTATCATCTAATAATTTATGGTATTGCCTGGTATTGTTTGTGGTATGATGTGTAACATAACATATGTAAATGATCCAAACATATTTTAATGTTATACATATGATCATTTTACGATAATTTATAGGATCCACACTCACGCCAGAACAGTTGATGTGCCTCGATTACAATTATATTATTATTGATGTATCTATGTTATCATCTGGTATTTTAAGTGTATACATATAATAATTTACATATTTATAGGATCCACACTCACGCCATACAGCTGATGAGTCTCGATTACAATTATATTTTTATTGATTTATCTATATTATTATCTGGTATTTAAAGTGTATACATATAATCATTTACATATTTATAGGATCCACACTCACGCCAGACAGCTGATGAGTCTAGGTAGTAATTATATGATTATCGATTTAATTTAGTTATCATTAATATGATTATTTGATTTTACTCCATGCAATGATGTTCCTCGATTGACAATTTATGGCAATGTATTTAATTCTGGTATTTTCTTTTCAATGTTTAAATATGTATCAATATAATCATTTACATATATATAGGATCCACACTCACGCCAGACAGTTGAACTGCCTCGATTACAATTATATTATTATTGATTTATCTATGTTATCATCTGGTATTTAACAGTGTATGACATATAATCATTTACAATTTATAGGGATCCACACCCCACGCCAGACAGCTGATGAGTCTTGATGGTAATCATATGATTATCGATTTAATTATGGCGTCATAACTATATACATATGATTATCGATTTTAAATATTGGCATCATAGACTATCTAGGCACATATGATTATTTGATTTTTACTCCATGCAGATGATGCTCCTTGATTAATATTATATGGCAATTTGATTTAAATTATGGTATTTTCGATTATATAGAACAATATAAATATGGCAATTTTATAGAATTCTGGTATAAACAGGTAGTCAATATGATTCATTTACATATTTATAGGATTCCCCCCTACTGCCAGACAGCTGCAAGTCTTGATGGTAATTATTCGATTATTGAATTTAACTATGTTATTATCTGGTATTTGTAAATGTATAACAAATAATCTTCCATATCATAGGCTCCACACTCACGCCAGACAGCTGATGCGCCTTGATTAACATTATTTGATTGTTTATTGTTCTTTTTTTTATTATTTGATTTCATTATTGAATTGTATACATTGCATTATTTATATATCCATAGGCTCCACACTCACGCCAGACAGCTGATGCGCCTTGATTAACATTATTTGATTGTTTATTTGTTTATTATTTTGATTTAATTATTTGAATTGTATATACATTGCATAATTATTATATATTCCATAGGCTCCACACTCACGCCAGACAGCTGATGCGCCTGTGATTAACATTATTTGATTGTTTATTTTGTTTATTATTTGATTTAATTATCTGAAGTTTGGTATACATTGCATTATTTATATACTCCATGATCGGCTCCACACTCACGCCAGACAGCTGATGCGCCTTGATTAAACATTATTTGATTGTTTTATTTGTTTATTATGTGATTTCATTATTGAAATTGTATACATTGCATTAATTTATATATCCATAGGCTCCACACTCAGGCCGCAGACAGGACGGCTGATGCGCCTTGGATTAACATTATTTGATTGTTTATGTTGTTTATTATTTGATTCATTATTGAATTGTAGTACATTGCCATTATTTATATATCTCATAGGCTCACCACTCAGCCTAGACAGCTGATTGATTTAACATTATTCGTGGATTTATTTGTACTTATTGTTGATTTCATTATGAATTCGTTATACATTGGCATTATTTTATATTATCACAGCTCCCACCACTCACGCCAGACAGCTGATGCGCCTTGATTAAAGACTATTTGATTGTTTGTTTATTTATTATTTGATTCATTATTGAATTGGGTATACATTGCATTATTTATTGATCCATAAGGCTCCACACTCACGCCAGACAGCTGATGCGGGCCTTGAAATTAACATTATTTGATTTGTTTATGTTGCTTTATTATCTTTGATTTCATTATTGAATTGCCTTATACATTGCATTATTTATATATCCATAGGCTCCACACTCACGCCAGACAGCTGATGCGCCTTGATTTAACATTTATTTGATTGTTTATTTGTTTTATTATTTGATATAATTATTTGAATTGTATTACATGTGCATTATTTATATATCCATAGGCTCCACACTCACGCCAGAACAGGCTGATGGCGCCTTGGCTAACATTATTTTGATAATTGTTTATTGTTTATTATTTGATTTAATTATTGAATTGCCATTGCATTATATCAATCATAGGCTTACACCACCCAGACATTGCCTTGAATTAACATATTTGTTTATTTGTTTATCTATTTGATATTAATTATTGAATTGTATACATTGCATTATTTATATATCCCATAGGCTCACACTCACGCCAGACAGCTGATTGCGCCTTGATTAAATTATTTTTGATTGTTTATTTGTTTTAATATTTTGATTCTCATTAATTGCAGGTGTTTTTATAATATCCATACGGGGCTCCACACCACGCCAGGCAGCTTGATTGATTATACTTATTTATTGTTTATCTTGTTTATTCTGTTTGATTTCATTATTTGAATTTGTACTAGCATTGCATTATTTATGAATATATCCATAGCCTCCACACCTAAACGCTCAGACACATGCGCCTTGATTCACGATATTTTGATTGTTTATTTGTTTATTATGTTATTTCATTATTGACATTGTAGACATGTGCTTATTTATATCCAAGGCTCACACTACGGCCAGCAGCTGATGCGCCTTGATTAACATTATTGATTGTTTATTTGTTTATTTATTTGATTTCATTATGAAATGTAATAGCATTGCATTATTATAATATCCATAGGCTCCACACTACGCCAGATTCAGCTGATGCGCCTTGAATTAACATTTATTTGATTGTTTTTGTTATTATTTGATTTCATTATTGAATTGTATACATTGCATTATTTATATATCCATAGGCTCCACACTCACGCCAGACAGCTGATGCGCCTTGATTAAAATTATTTGATTGTTTATTTGTTTATTATTTGATTTCATTATTGAATTGTATACATTGCATTATTTATATATATAGGCTCCAACACTCACGCCAGACAGGCTGATGCGCCTTGATTAACATTATTTGATTGTTTATTTGTTTATTATTTGATTTCATTATTGAATTGTATACATTGCATTTTATTTATATATCCATAGCTCCACACTCACGCCGACAAGCTGATTGCGCCTTGATTTAACATATTTGAATTGTTTTATTGGTTTATAATTTGAATTTAATTTTGAAATTGTATACATTTGCATTATTTAATTATATAGGCTCCACCCACCGCCAGAACAGTCTGATGCGCCCTTGAATTAACATTATTTGATTGTTTATTTGTTTATTTATTTGATTTATGAGTGAAATGTTAGTACATATTTATTTCATGCGCCTTGATTAACATTATTTATGTTTATTTTTTATTATTTGAATTTATTGGAATTGTATATCATTGAATTATTTATATATCCATAGCTCCAACACTCACGCCAGACAGCTGATGCGCCTTGATAACATTATTTGATTGTTTATTTGTTTTATTATTTGATTTCATTATTGAATTGTGATACATTGCATTAATTATTTATATATCCATAGGCTCCACACTCCACGCCAGAGCTGATGCGCCTTGAGCTGCTAACATTATTTGAATGTTTGCGATTTGTTTATTATTTGATTTAAAATATTGAATTGCTTGATATAATTGCATTATTGATTGTTTATTTGTTTATTATTTGAATTAGTTTTGAATATCCATAGGCTCATTGCATTATTTATATATCACATAGGCTCCACATACTACCACGCCAGACCACGCTGATTGCGCCTTTTGTATTAACATTATTTGATTGTTTATTTTGTTTTATTATTTGATTTAATTTTGGGAATTGTTGACATGTGATTTTATATTATTGAGGACTCCCACACTCTACGCCAGACAGGGCTGATGCCTTATACATTAATTGATTGTTTTATTTGTTTTATTATTGATGTAAATTATGAATTGGGTATCGCATGGAAAAAAAAAAAAAAAACATATTTATATATCGCATAGGCTCCAGCACTCACGCCAGACAGCATGCGCCTGATTAGACATTATTTGATTGTTTATTTGTTTATTATTTTACTTTAATTATTGAAATTGGGCATTATTTATATATCCATAGGCTCACACTCACGCCAGAACAGCTGATGCGCCTTGAGTGATAACATTATTTGAATTGTTTATTTGTTTTATGTATTTGATTTAATTACATTGAATTGTATACAATGCCGATGGTATTTATGATATCCATGAGGCTCCACACTCAACTGCCAGACAGCTGATGCAGCTGATTCGCCTTGATTAACATTATTTTGATTGTTTATTTGTTCCTTATTTGATTTTAATTATATGAATTTGCTATTATTATTGATTGGGTATTATTTATTTATATATCCATTAGGGCTCCACACTACGCCAGACAGCTGATGCGCCATTTGATTAACATTATTTGATTGTTTATTTGTTTATTATTTGATTTAATTATTGAATTGTATACATTGCATTATTTATATATCCATAGCTCCCACACTCACGCCAGAACAGCTGATGCCTTGATTAACATTATTTGATTGTTTATTTGTTTATTATTTGATTTTCAATTATGAATTGTATACATCCATAGGCTTCACGCCAGAGCTGTTTATTTGTTTATTTTTGTTTATTTGATTTTCTTATTGAATTGTATACATTGCCATATATTTAATAATCCATAGGCTCCACACTCACGCCAGACAGCTGAATGCGCCTTGAATTAACATTATTTGATGTTTATTTGTTTATTATTTGATTTAAATTATGAATTGTTATACATTGCATTATTTATATACCATCAGCTCCACACTCACGCCAGACAGCTGATGCGCCTTTGATTAACATTATTTGATTTGTTTATTTGTTTATTAATTTGATTCATTATTGAATTGTATACATTGCATTATTTATATATCCATAGGCTCCACACTCACGCCAGAACAGCTTATTATTTGATATAATTATGATTGATGCGCCTTGGATTAGACATTATTTGATTGTTTATTTGTTTATTATTTGATTTAATTATTGAATTGTATACATGCATTATTTTATATACATAGGCTCCACACTCACGCCAGACAGCTGATGCGCCTTGATTAACATTATTTGATTGTTTATTTGTTTATTATTTGATATAATTATTGAAATTGTATACATTGCATTATTATTATATATCCATAGGCTCCACACTCTGACTTGATAACATTTGATTCAATACATTGCATTATTTATATATCCATATTGCGCGCCTTGTTAACTATTATTGATTATTTGTTTATTAATTACATTGAGTTATTGAAGGCCCACACACGCCAGACAGCTGCCATTTGGACGAATTGTATTTTGCCATTATTTGATTGGATTGTTATTTGTTTATTATTTGATTTCATTATTGAATTGTATACATTGCATTATTAATATATTAGCTCCACACTCACGCCAGACAGCTGATGCGCCTTGATTTGAGTTTATTTGTTTTTATTATTTGATTTAATTATTATTGATATACATTGATCGGCTCCACACTCAGCCAGACACGCCCAGATTTCCATGATAATATATTATCCTTTGATACAATCACGCCAGACAGCTGATTGATTACATTATTTGTGATTGTTTTTATTTGATTTCATTATTATTGTATTTGATCCATTACTTACTTGATAACATTCCATTGATTGTTGCATTATTTATATATCCATAGGCTCCACACTCACGCAGACAGCTGAGCCGTTGCCTTTTGCGTGATTCACATTATTTGATTGTTTATTTGTTTATCGCGCCTTGAGGATTTGAATTTCATTATTGAATTGTATACATTGCATTATTTATATATCCATAGGCTGCCACACTTGATGCGCCTTGATTAAATTATTTATTGTTTATTTGTTTATTATTTGATTTCATTATTGAATTGTATACATTGCATTATTTATATATCCATAGGCTCCACACTCACGCAGACAGCTGATGCCGCCTTGGGGGGGGGGATTAACATTATTTGATTGTTTATTTGTTTATTATTTGATTTAATTATTGAATTGTATACATTGCATTATTTATATATCCATAGGCTCCACACTCACGCCAGACAGCTGATGCGGCCTTTTGATTAACATTATTGCATTGTATACATTGCATTATTTATATATTTCCACAATTCAGCCAGAACAGCTTGCGGCTTGATTAACATTATTTGATTTGTTTATTAATTATATTGAATTGTATACATTGCATTATTTATATATCCATAGGCTCCCACTCACGCCAGACGCCAGAGCTGAATGCGCCTTGATTAACATTATTTGATTGTTTATTTGTTTATTATTTGATTTCATTATTGAATTGTATACATTGCATTATTTATATATCCATAGGCTCCACACTCACGCCAGACAGCTGATGCGCCTTGATTAACATTATTTGATTGTTTATTTGTTTATTATTTGATTTAATTATTGAATTGTATACATTGCATTATTTATATATCCATAGGCTCCACACTCACCGCCAGAGCATTGCGGCCTTTGCTGATGCGCCTTGCATTATTATATATTAACATTATTTGATTGTTTATTTGTTTATTATTTGATTTCATTATTGAATTGTATACATTGCATTATTTATATATCCATAGGCTCCACACTCACGCCAGACAGCTGATGCGCCTTGATTAACATTATTTGATTGTTTATTTGTTTATTATTTGATTTCATTAATTGAATTGTATACATTGCATTATTTATATATCCATAGGCTCCACACTCACGCCAGACAGCTGATTGCGCCTTGATTAACATTATTTTGATTGTTTATTTGTTTATTATTGATTTTCATTATTGAATTGTTATACATTGCATTATTTATATATCCATAGGCTCCACACTCACCCCAGACAGCTGATGCGCCTTGATTAACATTATTTGATTGTTTATTTGTTTATTATTTGATTTAATTATTGAATTGTATACATTGCATTATTTATATATCCATAGGCTCCACACTCACGCCAGACAGCTGATGCGCCTTGATTAACATTATTTGATTGTTTATTTGTTTATTATTTGATTTAATTATTGAATTGTATACATTGCATTATTTATATATCCATAGGCTCCACACTCACGCCAGACAGCTGATGCGCCTTGATTAACATTATTTGATTGTTTATTTGTTTATTATTTGATTTAATTATTGAATTGTATACATTGCATTATTTATATATCCATAGGCTCCACACTCACGCCAGACAGCTGATGCGCCTTGATTAACATTATTTGATTGTTTATTTGTTTATTATTTGATTTAATTATTGAATTGTATACATTTGCAATATATTTATATATCCATAGGCTCCTTGATTAACAACTTGTTTATTATTTTGATTTCACACCCAGAACAGCTGATGCGCCTTGATTAATTGCATTATTTGATTTGATTTTATTGATTGTTACATATTATTTATTTGATTTCATTATTGAATTGTATACATTGCATTATTTATATATCCATAGGCTCCACACTCACGCCAGACAGCTGATGCGCCTTGATTAACATTATTTGATTGTTTATTTGTTTATTATTTGATTTCATTATTGAATTGTATACATTGCATTATTTATATATCCATAGGCTCCACACTCACGCCAGACAGCTGATGCGCCTTGATTAACATTATTTGATTGTTTATTTGTTTATTATTTGATTTATTGAATTGTATACATTGCATTATTTATATATCCATAGGCTCCACACTCACGCCAGACAGCTGATGCGCCTTGATTAACATTAACATTTTGATTTGTTTATTATTTTGATTTCATTATTATTACATTGCATTATTTTATATCATAGGCTCACACACTCACGCCAGACAGCTGATGCGCCTTTTATTTATATTTTGTTTTATTATTTTGAATTGCATTATTTTATATATCATAGGCTCCAACACTGGTCACGCCAGAGGCAGCTTGCGGGCCTTGATATAAAATTATTTGATTGTTTATTTGTTTATTATTTGATTTCATTATTGAATTGTATACATTGCATTATTTATATATCCATAGGCTCCACACTCACGCCAGACAGCTGATGCGCCTTGATTAACATTATTTGATTGTTTATTTGTTTATTATTTGATTTAATTATTGAATTGTATACATTGCATTATTTATATATCCATAGGCTCCACACTCACGCCAGACAGCTGATCTATTTGATTGTTATTTGATTATTTGATTTCATTATTTTGATTGGGTTTTTTTGTTTATTATTTTATATGCGTTATTTTATAGTATCAATTAGGTCCCTCCACACTATTGTATACAGCTGGATGCCCTAATTAACATAATTTGATTGTTTTATTTGTTATTTTATGGATTTCATTATTTGAATCCATAGGCAATTATTTTATATATCATAGGCTCCACACTCGACGCCAGACACGCCAGACAGCTGATTGCGCCTTGATTAACATTATTGATTGTTTATTTGTGTATTATTTGATTTAATTATTTGATTGCATATTTATATATCCATAAGGCTCCACACCCACGCCAGACATTTGTTTTATTATTTGATTTATTGTTTATTATGTCTTGAATTGTATACATTGCATTATTTATAATATTCCATAGGGCTCCACACTCAACGCCAGACAGCTGATGGCGCCTTGATTAACATTATTTGATTGTTTATTACTTATTATTTGATATCAATTATTGAATTGTATACATTGCATTATTTATATATGCCATAGGCTGCCACACTCAAGCGCCAGAACAGCTGATGCGCCTTGATTAACATTATTTGATTGTTTATTTGTTTATTATTTGATTTAATTTATTGAATTGTATACATTGCATTATTTATATATCCATTAGGCTCCACTCTCACGCCAGACAGCTGATGCGCCTTGATTAACATTATTTGAATTGTTTATTTGTTTATTATTTTGTTTTTATTGATGCATTATTTATATATATCCACACCACGCCAGAGAGCAGCTGAATGCGCCTTGTCTTTGGTTTATTATGTTGATTTAATTATGTATACATTGCATTATTTATATATCCATAGGCTTGCCCACACCTCCTTGATTAACATGCGCCTATTAGTTTATTATTTGATATAAATTATTGAATTGTATACGCATTATTTATATATCCATGGCTCCACACGTCACGAGACAGCTGATGCGCCATATATTTGATTAACATTATTTGATGTTTATTTGTTTTATTTGTTTATTATTTGATTTAATTATTGAATTGTATAGCATTGCATTATTTTTATAATCCATAGGCTCCACACTCACGCCAGACAGCTGAATGCGCCTTGATTACGATTATTTGATTGTTTTTTGTTTATTATTTGTTTACATTATTGAATTGTATACATTGCATTATTTATATATCCCATAGGCTCCACACTCACGCCAGACAGGCTGATGCGCCTTGATTAAGCATTATTTGATTGTTTATTTGTTTTTATTATTTGATTTATAGTTGATTGTATACATTCATTATTTTATATCCATAGGCTCCATCACGGCCGCCTGGGAGACAGCCTGTTTTATTATGCGCCTTGATTAACATTATTTGTATCATTGCATTTTTATATATCCATTCCACAGCTGCACGCCATTGGTATACCATTGGATTTTATTTAATCTATCCATGATAGGCTCCAACACTCCCGGCCAGACAGCAGTTTTGATGCGCCTTGATTAAATTATTTGATTGTTTATTTGTTTATTATTTGATTTAATTATTGAATTGTATACATTGGCATTATTTATATATCATAGGCTCCACACTCACGCAGACAGCTGATGCGCCTTGAATTACATTATTTGATTGTTTATTGTTTATTTGATTATTGAATTGTTATACATTTGCATTATATATATCCATAGGCTTCCACACTGCCTTGAATGCCCTTGCTTAAACATTCATTTGAATTTGATTATTTTGATTTAATTATATGAATTGTATAGCATTGCATTATTTATATATATAGGCTCACACTCACGCCCAGACAGCTGATGCGGCCTTGCATTATTTGATTGTTTTTATTTGTTTATTATTTGCATTATTGATTGTATACTTGATTATTACATTCACGCCCGATTTGATTGTTTATTTGTTTATTATTTGATTTAATTGGGAATTGAATTGTATACATTGCATTATTTATATATCCATAGGCTCCACACTCACGCCAGACAGCTGATGCGCCTTGATTAACATTATTTGATTGTTTATTTGTTTATTATTTGATTTAATTATTGAATTGTATACATTGCATTATTTATATATCCATAGGCTCCCAACTGCACGCCAGACAGCTGATGCGCTTGATTAACATTATTTGATTGTTTATTGTTTATTATTTTGATTTATTATTGAATTGTATATCATTGCATTATTTATATATCCATAGGCTCCAGACACTCACGCCAGAGGCAGCTGATGCGCCTTGATAGCACATTATTTGATTGTTTATTTTTTATTTTGTTTGATTTAATATTATTGAATTGTATACAAATTGATTATTTTTTATAATCCATAGGCTCACACTCACGCCAGAATCAGCTGCTGCGCTTGATTAACATATTTGATTGTTTATTTGTTTATTATTTGATTTCATTATTGAATTGTATAACATTGCATTATTATATATCCATAGCTCCACACTCACGCAGACAGCTGATGCGCCTTGATAACATTATTTGATTGTTTATTTAATTATTTGATTTCATTATTATTGAATTGTATAGCATTGTCCACTAGGGCTCCACACTCAGCAGAACAGGAGATTAACATTATTTTTGATTGGTATTTGCCTTCAATGCCAGACCAGCTGATGCGCCTTGAACATTATTTGAATTGTATTATTTGCATTGAATTTATCATAAAACTTTGACTTGAATTAACATTATTTATTGTTTTAATTTGGATTTAATGTATTGAATTGTATACATTGTCAGTTTATTTATTTATCCATAGGCTCCACACTCACGCAGACAGCTGCTGCGCCTTGGGATTAACATTATTTGATTGTTTATTTTATTTGTTATTATTTGATTTTAATTATTGAATTGTATACATTGCATTATTTATATAATCCATAGGCTCCACACTCACTCTCACAGAACTCAGTGATTGCGCTTGATTAACATTTATTTGATTGTTTATTTGTTTATTATATTTGATTAATTATTGTTGAATTGGTATATCTATTGCATTATTTATATATCCAATAGGCTAGCTCCACAGGCCTCACGCCAGAGCAGCTCACGCCAGATGCGCCTTGATTTAACATTATTTGATTGTTTATGTTTGTTTATTATTTGATTTAATTATTGAATTGTATACATTGCATTATTTATATATCCATAGGCTCCACACTCACGCCAGAGCTGATGCGCCTTGATTAACATTATTTTGAATTGTTTTATTTGTTTATTATTTGATTTCATTATTGAATTGTATACATTGCATTATTTATATATTCAGGCTCCACACCCACGCCAGACAGCTGACGAGTCTAGGTCGTAATGATATGATTATCGATTTAATCATGGGAAATAAAGGTAATGATAACGCCTGGTGGGGCGTGGTGTTAAGGGAGCCCGTCGTTAACGCGGGTGGGGGAGCGGTCTCCTACCATCAACTGGACAAGCTACCCATCGCAGTTGACGACGACCTGCGACGCCAAGAGCGACCAAAGGGGGAGTCGAACCCCCGACTCTTCATTCTCAAAGTGATTTAGTCTACCACTAGACCAACGTATATCACTGAAAGAGGCTTATACCCATGGGATATTACAAATTAATTCATATTATGAATTATATTACAAATTAATTCATATTATCAATTTATATTACAAATTAATTCATATTATGAATTTATATTACAAATTAATTCATATTATGAATTTATATTACAAATTAATTCATATTATGAAATTTATATTACAAATTAATTTAATATTATTAATAATATATTTATAGGCTCCACACTCAAGCCAGACAGCTGATGTGTCTTGATTACAATTTTGTTACCGTATTGTTGATTTGTTTATTATTTGGTTTGATTATTGAATTGTTAGTATTTGATTTGATGATTGAATTTTATACATTGCATTATTTATATATTCACAGGCTCCACACTCAAGCCAGACAGCTGATGCGCCTTGATTAACATTATTTGATTGTTTATTTGGTTATTATATCGATTTAATTATGAATTTTTATACATTGCATTATTTATATATTCATAGGCTCCACACTCAATCCAGACAGCTGATGTGCCTTAATTACAATTATACTATTGTTGATTTGTTTATAATTTGATTTTGCTATTAAATTGTATTATTTGATTTAATTATTCAATTGTATACATTGCATTATTTATATATCATAGGCTCCACACTCAAGCCAGACAGCTGGTGCGCCTTAATTACAATTATACTATTGTTGATTTGTTTATTATTTGATTTAATGATTGAATTGTATACATTGCATTATTTATATATTTCATAGGCTCCACACCTGCTGCAGATCAAGCCAGACAGCTGAT
Organism: Microglena sp. YARC; assembly: GCA_022414725.1. NCBI lineage: Eukaryota > Viridiplantae > Chlorophyta > Chlorophyceae > Chlamydomonadales > Chlamydomonadaceae > Microglena > Microglena sp. YARC. The sequence continues at coordinate 4,961 of JAJSRW010000830.1, read as the reverse complement.
GCGCCTTAATTACAATTATACTATTGTTGATTTGTTTATTATTTGATTTGGCTATTGAATTGTTCACATTGCATTATGTATATATTCATAGGCTCCACACTCAAGCCAGACAGCTGATGTGCCTTGATTACAATTTGTTATTGTTGATTTGTTTATTATTTGATTTGATTATTGAATTGTTAGTATTTGATTTGATGATTGAATTTTATACATTGCATTATTTATATATCCATAGGCTCCAACACAGGCCAGACGTGTGCGCTTGATTACAATTATACGATTGGTTGATTTGTTTTATTATAACTTGTACACAAAGGATTATTTATACATTTCTAGGATCCACACTCAAGCCATACAGCTGATGCGCCTAAATTAAAATTATACAATTGTTGATTTGTTTATTATAATTGTATACATTGCATTATTTATATATCCATAGGCTCCACACCCACGCCATACAGCGTAATGTGCCTTGGTCACAATCACATCATTATCGATTTAACTTTGGTATTACCTGGTATAATAGAGTGCATACATATTATTGTTATTCACATATTGATATGGAAACACACCCACGCCATTCCACGAGATGTGCCTTGATCACACTGACATTATTATCGATTTAACTTTGGTATTACCTGGTTTTATAGAATGCATACATATTATTGTTATTCACATATTTATACGGAAACACACCCACGCCATTCCACGAGATGTGCCTTGATCACACTTACATTATTATCGATTTAACTTTGGTATTACCTGGTATTATAGAATGCATACATATTATTGTCATTCACATATTTACATGGAAACACACCCACGCCATTCCACGAGATGTGCCTTGATCACACTTACATTATTATCGATTTTACTTTGGTATTACCTGGTATTATAGAATGCATACATATTATTGTCATTCACATATTTACATGGAAACACACCAGCCATTCCACGAGATGTGCCTTTGATCACACTTACATTATTAATCGCGATTTTATTTGGTATTACCTGGTATTATAGAATGCATACATATTATTGTCATTCACATATTTACATGGAAACACACCCACGCCATTCCACGAGATGTGCCTTGATCACGCCTACATTATTATTGATTTAGTTTTGGTATTACCTGGTATAATAGAATGCATACATATTATTGTTATTCACATATTTACATGGAAACACACCCACGCCATTCCACGAGATGTGCCTTGATCACGCCTACATTATTATCGATTTAGTTTTGGTATTACCTGGTATTATAGAATGCATACATTTATTAATTGTTATTTTAAATATGTATATGAAAAACATATTATTGTTAAACACACTCGCATACAGCTGATATTCCTCGACGGGTGTAAGGAGGGAGGTAGCTTTGAAGGTAGGGTGGTAGGGTTGGTGGCACTCAATCCAACTGGAAGAGACCTGTGGGGTTGGGGGTTTGGGGTTGTGTGTATGTGTGTGTGTGTGAGAGGGTTTGGGTGTGTGTGTGTGTGTTTGTTTTTTTTGAGAGGGTTTGGGCGGATGTTCCTCGATGGGTGTAGGGAGGTGTTGCTGAGATAGGGTGGGTAGGGTTGGTGGCACTCAATCCCTGGAAGAGACCGGTGGGTTGGGGGTTCGGTTGTGTGTGTGTGCACTCAATCCAACGAAGAGGGTTTGGGGTGTGTGTGTGTGTTTGTGTTTGTGTGTGTGAGAGGGGTTTGGGTGTGTGTGGCGTGTGTGTTTGTGTGTGTGTGAGAGGGTTTGGTGTGTGTGCGTGTGTGTTTGTGTGGTGTGTGAGAGGGTTATGGGTTGTGTGGTGTGTGTGTGTGTGTGAGAGGGTTTGGTGTGTCGGTGTGTGTGTGTTTATGGGGGGCGGATGTTCTCGACGGGTGTGAGGAGGGAGGTAGTGTGCCAGGTAGGGGGGTTAGTGACTTGCTGCACTCAATCCAACTGGAAGAGACCCTGTGGGGGTTAGGGGTTGGGGGTTGTTGTGTGTGTGTGTGTGAGAGAGAGGGTTTGGGTGTGTGTGTGTGTGTTTGTGGGGGGCTGATGTTCCTCGATGGGTGTGAGGAGGGAGGTAGTGTGCCAGGTAGGGGGTTAGTGGATGTTGCACTCAATCCAACTGGAAGAGACCTGTGGGGTTAGGGGTTGGGGGTTGTGTGTGTGTGTGTGAGAGAGAGAGGGTTTGGGTGTGTGTGTGTGTGTGTTTGTGGGGGGCTGATGTTCCTCGATGGGTGTGAGGAGGGAGGTAGTGTGCCAGGTAGGGGGTTAGTGGATGTTGCACTCAATCCAACTGGAAGAGACCTGTGGGGTTGGGGTTTCGGGGTTGTGTGTGTGTGTGTGTGTGTGTGTTTGTGGGGGGCTGATGTTCCTCGATGGGTGTGAGGAGGGCGGTAGTGTGCCAGGTAGGGGGTTAGTGGATGTTGCACTCAATCCAACTGGAAGAGACCTGTGAGGGCTTGGGGGTAGAGATTGTGTGTGTGGGGTGTGTGGGTGTGTGGGTGGGGGGGTGGGGGGATCATTTTCCTTGACAGGGGTAAGAAAGGGAGGTGGTGTGCCTGGTCGGGGTAGGGGGTGTTGCACTCAATCAAACTGGGTTAGACCTGTGAGGTGTGTGTGTGTGTGTGTGTGTGTGTGTGCGTGTGTGTGTGGAAGAATTTGTGTGTGTGTGTGTGTGTGTGGTTTTGTGCGTGCTGGGGTAAGGAGGGAGGTAGGCGTGGAAGAAAGGGTGATACGGGGTGTTGCACACAATCCTACTGGAACATACCTGTCAGGTGGTGTGGGGGTGGGGGGGTGCTGTATGTGAGGTGGGGTGGGGGGTGGGGGAGGTGTGTGTGATTGTCAGAGGAAAGAGTGTGTGTCACGTGTGCGTGGTGTGTGTTGGTGGTGGTGGCAACGAGGGTGGTAGCGTGAAGATAGGGGTGGTAGGGGGTGTTTGCAATCAATTATACTGGGAATGAATATATGAGGTGGCGGGTGCAGGGTAGGGGGTTGTGTGTGTGTGTGTGTGTGATTGGTGGGGTAAGGAGGGAGGTAGCGTGGAAGATAGGGTGGCAAGTGGGTGTTGCACTCAATCCAACTGGGAACATACCTGTCAGGTGTGTGGGGGGTAGGGGGTGGGGGGATATGTGTTGTGTGTGTGTGAGGAGGTGGTGGGGATAAGGAGGGCGGTGGCGTGGGAGAGATAGGGGGTAGGGGGTGTTGCAATCAATCAAACTGGAATGATCTGTGGGGTGTGGGGGGTTTGTATGTGTGTGTGTGTTTGCGTGTGTGGTGGCTGGGGGTAAGGAGGGGGTAGCGTGGAAGATAGGGTGGTAGAGGTGGAGCATCAAATCCTACTGGGGCAGGCCTGTGAGGGTTGGGGGTAGAGAAGGCAGGGGTAGGGGTTGGCGTGGGGTTGGGGGTTGGGGCCCGGGGTTGGGTGGGGAGTGTGCGTGTGTGTGTGCTGGTGGGGGTAAGGAGGGGAGGTAGCGTGGAAGATAGGGTGGTAAAGGTGTTGCAATCAAGTTCCCTACTCGACATACCTGTGAGGGGTTGTTGTGTAGAGAAGGCAGGGGTGATGGTAGGGTTTGGTGGGGGTGAAGGGGGATTGGGTTTGTGTGTGTGTGTGCTGAATGGTTTAGGAGGGACGGAGTGGGTGAAAGATAGGGGGATTGAAACCCATATAGGACAGGCTTGTGGGGGTTAAGGGGTAGTGAAGGCAGGGTTGGTGGTAGGGGTTGGGGTTGGGAGGGTGTGTGTGTATGTGTGTGTGAGTGCTGATTGGGTTAAGGAGGGACGGAGTGTGAAAGATAGGGGGATGAAACCAACTAGGACAGCTGTGAGGGTTAAGGGGTAGAGAAGGCAGGGTTGGTGGTAGGGGTTGGGGTTGGGAGTGTGTGTGTGTGTGTGTGTGTGTGTGTGTGGTGTGTGTGTGTGTGTGCTGATTGGGTTAAGGTAGGGACGGAGTGTGAAAAGATAGGGGGATGAAACCAACTAGGACAGAGCTGTGAGGGTTGAGGGGTAGAGCAGGCCAGGGTTGGTGGCAGGCTTTGGGGTGGGGGGTTGGGGGGGACGCGGTGGGGGAAGTGTGTGTGTGTGCATTGGGGGGGTGGGGGGTTGCGGGGGACGCGGTGGGGGAAGTGTGTGTGTGCTGATTGGGGGGGTGGGGGGTGGGGGGGACGCGGTGGGGGAAGTGTGGTGTGTGCATTTGGGGGGGTGGGGGTTTGCGGGGGACGCGGTGGGGGGAAGTGTGTGTGTGTGCTGATTGGGGGGGTGGGGGTTGGGGGAGACGCGGTGGGGGAAGTGTGTGTGTGTGCATTTGGGGGGGTGGGGGGGTTAGGGGGAGGGTGTGTGTGTGTGTGATTGTTTTGTGTGTGTGTGCGTGTGGTGAGTGTGTGTGTGTGTGTGTGTGTGTGCATTTGGGGGTTGGGGGGTTAGGGGGAGGGGTGGGTGGGTGGGGAGTGTGTGTGTTGCATTGGGGGTAATGAGGGAGGTAGAGTGGAAGGGATAGGGGGGTGGGAGCAAGTGGGACAGACCTGTGAGGGTTGGTGTGTGTGTGTGTGTGTGTGTGTGTGTGTGTGTGCCTATGGGGGTAGGAGGGAGGTAGAGCGGAAGATAGGGGGGTTGAGAGCTTGTGGGACAGACCTGTGAGGGTTGGTGTGTGTGGAAGGTATATGGGTGGTGAAGGCTTTGGGGGGTCGGGTTGGGGGTTGGGGGGGAGTGTGTGTGTGTGTGTGTGTGTGTGTGTGTGTGTGTGTGTGTTGTGTGTGCAATATGGGGGTAATGAGGGAGGTAGAGTGGAAGATAGGGGGGTGGGGTTAGGAGGGGTGGGTGGGGTGGGGGACGTGTGTTGTGTTGTGTGCCATTATGGGGGTAATGAGGGAGGTAGAGTGGAAGATAGGGGGGGGGGTGGGAGCAGTGGGACAGACCTGTGAGGGTGGAGTGGTTGGGTGGTTGGGGGGAGAGTTGGAGTAGGGGAGTGTGTGTGC